>JZKD02S2050854.1:39758-53590 GCA_000966675.3 Picea glauca | reverse complement strand
CAAAACTTTGTGCTACGTGTCTTTCTTCAAGGGTTGACATCAATGACAATCAACCTTAATCAACACTTTCTTCAAGGGTTGACATCAATGACAACCAACCTTAATCAACAGATCTAGTTCCTCTAGTGTGCCCTCTTGCTGGAAACCCTCAATGGTGCACACCACATCCCTTATGTACCTGTGGATGATGTAGAATCCACCTCTGACTGAACAGATCTGATGTATAATGGTGAGGGAGGAATATTTCACCTCCATGACCAATCTTGGACTAGGTTGGATGGGATATTTGACCACCGATCTGATCTCTAGGGTTTGTTAAGTCAAAACCCTCAAAACGCCCAAGTGCACGGGTTCACTAGAAAGAAGCCAAATATCAACTGATAAACAACATAATGGGAGAATAGAGGCCCCTATCTCTCTTTTATCCTCCCTGATCACCTTGTCTCTCCAAGTGACTTTTACTTTATTTAATTATTAATTAATTAATTAAATCACTTTAATTAATTAATTAACCATTTTATCTCTAAAAAGTGGTTTATCCCTCTTTGTGGCTTCGCTGGCCACTGAAAGTCACTTCTCATCATCCTATCCTATAGTGTTATTCCTCTCGACTCCGATGAGCTATTACACTAAGATTTTCCTCCAAGTATTATGCCCAATATGACCTCCTTAGTGAATATAATTAACATATAGCCCAAAATAACTCAAAATTACTAAAATCATCGGAATGCAACAGAACCAAATCCAAGCTATGCGGAATGGATCATGATGATAAAATAAGATGAGTGATGCAAGTTGGTCTCAATAAAACCCCTCAATATCTTGTGTACTTGCTATCACCCTTGTCTTGCTACTATGGTCATCATAACACTCTGTAATATAATGATGTCCCAAAGTGGGGACATTACAGTTTGGATTCATATCTCGGTGATTTTTGGGAATATTATTGGTGATCTTTGCATAAGATTTATGAGTTTATTGAACCAGATTTGATGATTATCAAGATCAGTGACAGGTTGGTTATCAATGACAGTGACAG
The DNA here is from genome assembly GCA_000966675.3 of Picea glauca. Lineage (NCBI taxonomy): Eukaryota > Viridiplantae > Streptophyta > Pinopsida > Pinales > Pinaceae > Picea > Picea glauca. The sequence goes on along the minus strand of JZKD02S2050854.1, from coordinate 52,551 downwards.
GTTGATTATCAATGACAATGGCGGGTTGATTACCAATGACATTGAAAGGTTGATTATCAGTTACAGTGACAGGTTGATTATCAACAATAGTGACAAGTTGATTATCAATGAAAGTGGTAGGTTGATTATAATTGACAATGACAAGTTGATTATCCGTGAAAGTGACAAGTTGATTATCAGTGATAGTGACAAGTTGATTATTAGTGATAGTGATAGGTTGATTATTAGTGATAGTTTCAGTGACAGGTTGAGTCTTCATTTATATTTAATAGAGGAAGGAAGGGGAAAGGAAAGGGGGTTGGATCTTCCTTCCTTTTAGAGCTAGAGAATATAGGGAGTCGTAGCTTCCTTTAGGTTGGATCCTGTAAATCAAGGGGTTGGATCCTCCTTCCAGTTGGAGCTAGAGAATATAGGGAGTTTTAGATTCCTTCAGGTTGGATTCTATAAATCAGGGGGTTGGATCCTCCTTCTAGTGGGTCCTGGGGAATATAGGGAGTCGTAGTTTCCTTCAGGTTGGACCCTGTAAATCAAGGGGTTGGAGCCTCTTTTCAGTTGGATATTCCTTCAAGATGGAGCTTGTAAATAGGGGGTTGGTTCATCCTTCCAATTGGTGTTGGAGAATATTTGAAGTTGGATCTTCATCTAAATATCATATTGAAGATATATATTAAAAGGAATTTTGAGTTTTTCTCCCATTTGGGTTTCCACGTAAAACTCTTGTGTACAATGCATATGTGGTTATATGTTTATGATATGTTAAATGAAATGATAAGTGAATGGAATTGTTGATAAATTAATGTTTACACGTTATGGTTTAAAATGGTAAAAAATGATCAATATTGATTCACCCCACCTCTCAGTATTGGTGAATATTGGAATAATTGGTATCAAAGCAGGTCCTTCAGAATCATTCTAACCACAGGAAGGTAGATCATGGATTACACAGATAATGGAATGCCAATGTTTGATGATTAGAACTATGAGATGTGAAACATAAGGATGATAATATGTTTAGAGGAATAGGGGTATGATTTTTGGTACTTAGTTGTTACAAGATACACCACTATGAAGAAAACTCTGAAGACCGTGCCAACCAAGAAAGAGTTAAAAAGGAAAAAAAAATAGCAAGGGATTCCATCATGGATGGATTACCTGATTCAATAAAAGTCAAAATGGGAAAATGTTCGTTAGCGAAATAGATTAGGGATAATCTACACAATCTCTACTATAAGGAATATCATATTACAACCATATATCTAGAGCATGTTGATCAAGATAAAGAATATGTTGAGACAAAATAAGAAGAAGGAATCTCATCATGTTAGACAGATCCAGAAGAATAAATTGGAAATGATATAACATATCATGAAGAAGAAGATTATGAAGAAGGTGAAGTGGATATTGAGGAAGAAATAATTGAATATATGAGTGAGAGAAACATGGAAAGGAAGAAAAACAAATCCCTTAAGGAATAATTGATCAAGCTAAAGGAAGGTTCTCAAAATCCCAAAAAAAACTATGAAGAAGTACAATCGATTATTAAAAATCTAAAGGTCCAGTTAGAAGAAGCGAGAAGGATTGAAGAAGCACTAAAAAATTAGTTGGAAGAAAAGTAGTGTTTGGAAGTCGAGATATTTCACTAAGAAAGGAAGCAAAGAAGAGAGAATAAATTTTTACAAGTCATCTTAAGGAAAGATCTAAGGACTTAAACAAGTTTGAAGAAGAATTCAGTGAACAAGAAAAAAGACTTGAAGAAGACATTATCTCCTTGAAAACCCAACTTGAAGAAGCAAAGAGAATGAAAGATGTAATGAATATCCAAATGATGAAGAAAGAAGAAAATTATGCTCAATATTGAAGAAGAAGTCATCTCATTGAGAGTTGAAGTTGGAAATCTCAATAATAACTTGAAGAGCACTCAAGTACTAGAAGATATTTTCAGTTTTCAAAGGTCACCCTTATAAAGTAGGTATTGGATACATTGATGAGGCCTCATGAAAATAAGATGCAAATTCCAATCCTAGAAGGAGTTTTGAAGAAAGAGGAAGATCCACACAACCGAAAATAAAAGTTGAAGACAAGTGTTCTAGGTTGTTGGAAAAGAAGAATGAAGAGAAGGCTAAGAATTATGCAGATATTCTCAAAGGAAGGGATCATGGTCATCAAGAGTCAAAGATGAATGAATGAAAAATAAGTGTACCCCCAAGAAGAAGAATCTTAATTCATTATGAATGAAACAACAGAAGAGAAGATCCTAATCAACTAAGGGATGAATTCATAAGAACTACATCACAAAGAATATCATTTAATCCTAGGTATCAAAGATTTTTTTTTGTTATTGTTTTACTTGTAATAAATTCAGACATAAAGCTATAGATTGCATATCATATGGAAGAAATGTTCAAGCAAGAGATGTTTATGTGGCACCTACAATATTGAATGTTACAAGTGGCACAACTATGGACATGTAGCTCATGACTGTAGAAGCATGATGAAGTCTTCCTTGAAAGAAATCACTGAAATCAGATACAAGAAGGTTTGGAGAAGAAAGAAAAAACAAGAAGAATGGGTGAATGAAGAACTCCTAGATATCATACTATTATAACCTTAAATTGCACCATACATGCATAGCTGGCATCAAGTCATCTTACTTGCTATTTTTTCCAAGCCATCAATGAGAAGCTCTTCTTAAAAACAATATTTTTGAAGATGTACATGCCCTGCTCCATTACTTCTAGTGTATGTACACTATATGCACCATTAATTCCCATGTACGTACATTAGTTGCACCATTATAGCCCACGTATGCCCACAAAAGTTGCAAGGAATTCGCTGAGATTACGGGCTATTGGGTATTTTTCCAACTGTCCCACCACCTATAGACCGTCAAAAAACCGAATAACCATCCTTTTGTCATATAAAAGGAGGTTTTGGGGTCTCATTCCATCAACAAGCATAAGAAAAATGAAATTCTTCCCATTTCACTTTCCCCCCTTGCCCCAAGAATTTGCAGCCACATTGTGAGTTTTGAGCTAGAATTCCCTATTCTTGCTTTTTTCCTCCATTGCAAGCCTAATCCATTCCGCAGAGAGAGATGAAGAGGAGAAATATACGTGGAAGCACAGTTGGATCTTGGTGAAGAGGAGACTGGACCAGGTTCAAGGGGCAGTCACCGATCTCATTGTAAGTGACTTTGTGAGATTAATAGAAAGAATTACTTTTTCTGTCCCGCCATATGATGTGTTCAATATTTATGTTTTATTTACATTTTATTATGACATCTAACCAACTAATTCATATATAATATGCATATTTTTAGTTTCTTTTTTGTCTTTTCGTGAATGAAGGTCACCCTTGGGAGGAGACTTGTAGTCGAGGAACAACTAAACACAAAAGTATCGACATCGAACACAGAGTTTAAGGTAGAGTTCTATCAGATCCTTATACTTTGTATTTTATGCATGAATGTGGGGTACAGTTGAGGTAGTTATAAAAAGTAGGAGACTTTAGACGGTTAGCTCTTCCTACATCTTGAACCCTAGTGCAGTCCATAGGGGGGTTTTCCCTCTATAGCAGAATTGGCGACCATACTGGCGAAGCCTCTAGGGTTTTTAGGGGATATTTTTGGGTGTTTTAATTGGTTTGATTACCTCTTTTGAGTTTTCTGTAAGTTTATGATTCTTTAAGGATTCTGGTCTGCCATACCAGTACTCCCTGCCTTGTCAACTTGACTATTAGTTTTCTTTTTGAGAAGTTACATAGGTGTACGTGGCCTGCAGTGGGTCTGCACGCATACATACGCACCCTACCTTTGGACAACCCGCGTACATACACAAGTTGCTTAAGTGTCAGTAGCGTGCATGTGTCAAGAAAGTATTTTTTCAAGAAGAGGTAGTCAACCTCTTCCTTGATTGAAGTCATACTTCTCAGGGGTTTCTTGATCTAGTACTGGTCTCTGTTGTTACAGTCCTTAGTCTGGGTTTGATGTCAGTTTCTTTATCTTTTATATATTTCTTGTGTTTTCTTTGAAAGGGTTTTTAGGCGAGTTTGCAAGTCTTTTCTGATCAACCTGTTTGGTATCATCAGTGACTCCCAGTGATCTGCAGTGGACCATAATTAAATTTTTGGTCTTGTCTTGTCTTCAGTTTTTCCCTTTTGCTTGCTGTAGAAGAAAATAAAAAGAATTCATTTTTAAGTTTCTTATTTTGAAGCATAAACAAAAATAAAATAAAAATATTTCATTTCGTTGTTTGGTTAAGTAGTTAGGTTAGTTGTCTTTTCAGGAGAAAGAGTTCCTTTTCTTTAAATTATTTACTGAATGCTTAGAACTTTAAGTAGCTCATAGTTAAGAAAAATTCGGTTTTAGGTTTTTCTTTTAAAAGATATTAGAAAAAGTAGTTATGAAAATTTGGTTAAAGAGGTTTCAAATTGAAAATCTTTATTTGTTAAAAAGGAAATAAATTTGCTTCCAGTATTTGTTCTTCTCTTTTATCTCTTAAAATACACCGCTAGTTTCATTTTTGTTCCTTTGACTTAAGACAAGCCACTTAAAATTAACGCTCAATTAAAAGTAATTAGACTTTATGTTTGTAGGCTCCATCAACTATTCTAGGCTAGAGCATTGATTTAGGTTGGAGAGGAAACTCTTCAAGGCTATAAAACAAACATAGGAGTCTGTGATCTTCATGGCTATAAAACAAACTCTTCAAGGCTATAAAGCAAACAAAGTCCAGTAACATGGAAATTATCCAGGACCCCCCTCTAACACAGGGGCTAAACATGAGGTCACGTGCAGAAAGGTAACGGAGATAACCCCTCCAAAGTAATACCAAGCATAGGGGGGAACACATATAGAGGACTTGTATTGGGATTCTGTTGATCGCATTTGCCACGAAGATTCATGGGTCTCGAATATTATTGAGGTCCTTAGCCGTCTTCCAAAAAAATTTCTTTTGATACCCTTGATAGGTTTCGGGCTTGATACCATGCTCATTGCGGTCCACCCGACTGTCGATTGTACCCACCTGGTAATTGTTCACGAGCTGGCAATCTAGTTGCCTTTATTTTAAGGACTTACACAAGTGATTGCGGGGGTATACCATGGTACCTAGGGCAGACATCGGGCCACACTTTGAAAAGTATACCCAAAGGGTGCTTCTGTGTTCGAGTTGTACTTGCACCGGTAAGTTTCTCTAGTGTTGGCTGGTGTAACTGTTCTTCCAACTAGTTAGTGGTTTGATTTCTTTATCTCTAGGCACTTTTCTAATGTGTGCTTGGTATTCAATGTTAGAAAGCCTTATTGTGTCATTGATCTTCTTACAGAGTGGAAGATCAAGAACCCCGCTGGTAGTGAAGGCTTTCAGGCCTTTCGTCAGTTAATTTGGAGCCACCACTGCTACCGCGAAGGCGAAGACTTGACTAGCAAGGGTCATGTGAGGCGACCGGGCCATAGGAAACTATGCCTGAGCCAGATCTGAGAGGAGAACACTCATATCTGGATGAACTGACTATTTTTTACCTTGGAGCGAAATCCCTCGGTCCGTATAACTCTTCGATCACTGACTTGTCGACGCCCATCGTGGTTCAAGTTGTCCCCCCAAGGGTAACACATCATGAGCGTCAGATAATTATACAAGCAACGATGGAAGAAATTGATGCTACTTCATTGGGGATTCCTCATACTCCCTCTATGAATACCACCATGGGGGGAGTTTAGCCTCCTAACTCACCTTCGCAGGTCCAGAACACTATGGTCTTGATTGTCGAGATGCCCGACTTTGATACAAACTTGATCCTCACCTACTCCACCCTACAGACCATGGGTCTGGGGGAAGGGAGCTCAAATGCTCCTCTGAAAGGGTCCATGGGGGACACCTCAGCCCCCTATAATGATTTCCCTTACAACGAGGGTCACATACCTCCTTCGTCCCCCTTTCTCAACGATGCTTCTCAACAAACCGCTTGGTCAAACATGAACTATAGCTTGTTCAGAGCAGGAATTCAAGGAACTTATTCCAACACCACTCTAGTGAGTTCTTTGTTGTTCTCTTTGTTCGACATGTTTGGTAACAATGCATTCTCATTATCTTCTATATCGACCAGGGGAAACCCTGGTTTTGGATCACAAAATCCTATGCAAGGTACTATCCCTGCACAGGGGTCAAACACCTCTCAAGGACCCTCAAATCCGTGGTAGGGATCCATCCCCTCGTCAGGGATGCTGACTAGGGGAAACCCCTTCCATGGTAAATGGAAACTCGGGCAAGGCTCAATACCTATGTATGTCGGATCGGCAGGGGGAAACTCTTTCCATAACATTTGGAACACATCGTCAGGAGCAATCCCTTCCTATCCCTCAACGTCCTACTAAAGGATTCATATGATGACGTCTCAACAAGCGCAGTATCTGAATGCTAGCCTAGGCCATGGTTTTTACCAGAACCTGGGCCAAGAGCCTAAATTTTCCTGGAAACTTGGTGCCAGCTGTTGGCATAGGGGAATACCTAGGGTTCACTCCAAGAGTGCACCAACAAGCCCTAGCTACTGGCCCTTTCGGAAACACTTGCGAAGCAGATGCAGTCTCACCAAAGAAGGGATGAGGGGGTTGCAGGACAGGGATGTCTACAACCAGGATAATATCAAGTGGATATTATATAACAACAATCACAATATTCATATATCACTTATCAACAAGATCTACTCTTCACATCTATAGATCTTGATCTAACACAATAATGCAAATAACAACATAAAAATGACAGAGGTCAAAGCATTAATCATTCACACAACACAATATATACATGGTTCACCCTCTCTCTAGGGATACGTCCACATAGCCGTGCTTATGATATATTAAGATAAATCTTACAGTTCTGATCTGTGCTTTTGGCCAACAAATCTTCTCTCTTCTTCTCTCTATCTCTTACCTTCCTGCGCACCTAGCTGCAGGACTTGATCTTTGCACCCAACTGAAGATCTTACAATACTAGAAGGCTCTCCTCTCAACACTCCTCTCTCTCATAGAACAATAATCTCTCAACCAACAAAAATCAATATCAATACCCAACACTAGTGTCGACCTAACCTAGGTACTCTCAACCTCTATTTATACATGATAGTCCCTCACTAGCATATTTAGGTCGAAACCTAGGTGTCAAAACCCTAATTACCCATAACCCTAGGTCAACTTGATCCAATTTTTCTGGACTTCGCTAGCCTGTCTTTCCTTCCTTCTCGTGCGGTGATATAAAGCATCCAATGGTGGATTTTTCCACTTCCTGAGTCATCCTCAGTCCATCTTCCTTGCTGATCTAGCATCCTTGATCTCCTCATCCGACGACTTGCTTTTCCACACTTCGCTCCATATTTTCTTCTCTTTTGCTCACTTCGACCCAGTGACAGTCACTATGTCTCCCGCGAAGTTCACTTTTTACCTTTTCTTCCTTGTCATCCATTTTCTTTCATAACCAAGGTCCAACAGGCCCCCAACACTCACTTGTGACTTGTCCTGAGGCACTTTAGATCTGCTCCTTTTGTTTTACTTTGAATTTGGACTATGCAGTTCAAACTTTGCTTTCTACTTTATGCCTCCTTCCCGTTCTTGTGCAGACTATCGTTTCTATGTTTGGTACCCAGTTTCAACTGCACCTAGTACCTAAACCCTTTTCCTCATTCTTTTACTTGGAGCTATAAGGCAACTGGTTGTCATAGTACAACTTCAACCAACTCCCATTCACCAATCCTTCTTTCCATTCTCCATTCAACGTCTTCAGTTGCGCAACTCCTCCTTCTATGATGTAGGTGATCTCATATGGTCCTAGCCAATGCATTCCGAACTTCCCAGGGTGTTTGATAAACTTACTGTCATATACCAGTACTAAATCACCTTGCTTGAATATCTTTTTCTTGATGTGCCTGTCGTGGTAGGCCTTTTCTCGTTCCTTCTGAACTTGTTGATCGAATCTTGCAATGAATCTATCTTCTTCTAGTTCAACTAACTGTGCTAGCCTCTCATGAACAACACTAGTATCATCCATGTCTGTAAATGCAATGATTATTAAGCTCGGTATCAAGTACTCCATCGGGACAACAACTTCAATACCATAAACCAAATTGAAAGGGGTCTGCATTGTTAATTTATTGCAAGAGGTTCTATAAGCCCAGAGTACTGCTGGTAATCTTAAATCCCAGTCATCCCTGTTCACACTACAAATCTTTGTCGATGCTGTCTCCAAGATCTTGTTGAATGCTTCATCCGTTCCATTTGCTTGTGGATGGTAAGGTGTACTCTTCTGATGGTGGACTGCAAATTCTTCAGTCAGGGTTGCAACTGTCTTATTGATGAAGTGTGTACCTTGATCACTCATAAGGACCTTAAGGCATCCAAACCTAGTTATTATTTCATCAAATATAAAACAAACAGTTGTAGTTGCACTACAGTCCTTGACTACTCTTGCTTCGGCCCATCTAGTCAGGTATTCTGTCACAGTGATAATATACCTTGATCCTGTGCGCTTTCCTGGTGGGTTTATAGGTCCCATGAAGTCAATGGCCCATTTTTCAAATTCCTGTAGGGTCATCTGTGGTGCTAATGTCATCTCATCTCTTTGGGATGGTTTTCCAACTCGCTGGCATACATTGCATGCTCTGGTGTATTCTTTAACATCTATGTGTAACAAAGGCCACCAAAGGCCAGCTTGCAGAACCTTCTGCATAGTTTCTTTCCCTACGTAATGTCCTCCTGTGATGCCTTCATGAGATTATACGAGGATCATCGGGCACTCTGTTTCCATAATGCATCTTCTTAGTATCTCATCAGGTCATATTTTATATAGCTAACCAACTATTAGTGAAAAATATGCAGCGCACACCACTAGCTATTTTTTCTGGGAGATTGTATACTCACTCGGATCCATTCTTGTTGATAGGAACTAGAATATGTCTGTGAAGTGGTCATCAATCTTTCTAATGGTGAGAAATTATGCATCCGATAATGTATCCTCCAGACTGGTAGGTTCTTCACCATGTTCCAACCTTGACAAGTGGTCTAGGCCCTTGTTCATTTTTCCTAGCTTAAATATGATCTCAAAGTCATACTCTTGAAACAACAGAATCCATATGTAGATTCAGCCCCCCAACACTGGCTTATTGACTAGGTACCTTAGTGTGGAGTGATCAGTAAACATTTTAAAGTGTCCTCCTAACAAGTAGTGGCAGAATTTTTTCAACGCATACACCATGGATAGTCCCTCTCTCTCTGTAGTGGTGTAATTAACTTTAGCTGTGGACAACTTCCTGCTGGAAAATGCTAATGGATGATCAATGTCCCCTTGTCCAGGTTGTGCTAGTACTTCTCCTAATGCAATGGAAGGTGCATCAACATGCACATGAAATTCCTTTCTCCAGTCTGGAAAGACTAGAATAGGCGCAGTTACCATCTTTTGTTTCGGTGTGTCGAAGCTCTGCTGGCATTCTTCTATCCAACCAAACTGACAATATTTCTTTAATAAATTATCCATTGGTGCAGTAATCTGAGCATATCATTTGATAAATTTCCTGTAATAGCTAGTATGTCCTAGCACAGTGCGCGGTTCTTTGACTGAAGTAGGTGGTGGAAAATCAACTATAATTGCAATCTTGGATGGATCCACCAACAATCCTTGCTTGCATACAATATGACCTAATAATAGTCTAAATGGTGAGAAGAATATGCATTTATTCAAATTCAAAGAAATTTGACACTGCCTACATTTATCCAGCATTATCCTTAGACATTCAATATTATTTTTCAACAAACTAAAAATAGTCTAGTCATCAAAGGATGCTTCTAAAAACTTATGCAAAAATTCTTTGAATGCTTCAACCACCACCCTGGAAAATATGGCTGGGGCATTCTTCAATCCAAATGACATTACTGTATATTGGTAGGATCCCCACTCTGTGGAAAACATAGTCTTATGGGCATCCTCCTTGGTGATGCAGATCTGATGGTATCGTGAAAACCCATCTGTAAAAGAATATACTTCTTGGCCTCCTACGTTATCCAACACTTCGTCTATGAATGGTGTAGGGAAAGGATCATGTAGACAAGCATCATTCAGCTTCCTGAGATCTACGCAAATCCTAATCTCACCTATCTTCTTATCTTGCACTACCATGGGGCTAATCCACTTCGAATCCTCGATAGGTTCAATAATCCCTGCTTCCAGCATTCTATCGAGCTCAATCTTTACTTTTTCCTTATATTTCGGGTTCAATCTGTAGGGCCTTTGCTTGACTGGCTTCGCATCTGGTTTCAAAGGTATTTTCATATCTCCCATAGGTCCTTTGATACCCTTCATATCAGTGAAATTGGTCAGGAACAAGTCCTGATATTAGTGCAATGGTACCAACATCCCAGTAATATCCCACGTTGGAAAGCTTTGGTGTCTCCTCTATCCCAATATTGACTTTCTTTATCTTTATCGACTGTCCAATGAATGGCAATTCAAATCCTAGTCATTCCACATCTCTTTGGCCTTCTGTTTCTATGATATTCACCTTCCTTAGATCATCGTCTTCGTCGGCATTAATGTTGCAACAGATCTGCAGTTTCTGGAGGGGCACAGTCCATTCATCCTCTTCTTTCTCCAAAGGGAGGCCAGATGCCTCTTTAAATACTTTCTGTCTCACCATCTGTAGTGCTTGATATATTGAAGGAAATTCACTTTCAAACAAAAAGGTGGTTATAAAATTCTGGATCATACCTTCCCATTCTAAAGTGACGAGGCACATCTCTGCTTAAAGGTACCAGTTAATCGAGGTGGTATCCAACGTATTGACAATTCTGTGTACCCATTGTACTCTAGGAATGTCACTCTAGGCCTCTTCATAGCTATGTACATGGTCCTTTGGGAAACTTCAACCTGTGTATCTTACTTCATAGCTTCCTACTTGTGTTGAAAACCACACTGTCATCAAAGTTCAACATTGTGTCTAGTCTATGATGTTTCCCTTGTGCATTCCCCACCATCTTACTGGTGTGGATTTCATGGAATCATCCATTTCCAACAACCTTTGTTGCATTGGTACACTTGTCTCAAATTCTGATAAGAAGTTCTCTAAAGGGTTCAACCCATCATATGTGGGTAGATTACTCATTGTTGTGCCAATCCAATGAACTTATCTGGTTAGCATAGCACATATTCTTGTAGATACTTCATACATCTGGTTCTTCCAGTTCTCTAGTGCTTCTTCTGAGTCGGATGAACATGTGCTGTCACTTCATTAGCTCAGATTCTCGTCAGCTGTAGGGTTGATATAATCCTACTATCTGGATGTTAATTTGTAGATGTTTTCCAGTTCAAATGCGTGGTCTTCTTCTCTGATAGGCTCTGTGTATCATGGACCCTCATCTAGATCTAAAGGTGCAATGACCCTAAGGACAAATTTCTCAAATGTCATGCGTCTTTTATTTATATCAACAATAGTAGAATTGTCGAAGGCCCAATCAATTCCTAACAATGCAGGGTAAAGGAAACTATCATTAACAATTTCAATTACCTCAAAATCTGCAAAGTTTCTTACTCCATCAATGTCCATTGGGACATGCTCTAATCATCCAAATGGGATGACAACTTGCTGATTATCCATGCGAAGCCTGATAGGGGAATATATAATATTGGGTTTTCCCATCAGTTCCCAAGTCTGCTTCGTCATGACATTGACCTCCGACCCTAAGTCGAGGACCACATAGTCTATCTCATACTCTCCTATCTGAGCATTCAAGTGTAATTATTTATTTGTCCTTCTCCTTTTCCAATTTGGTGCACTGCCCTATTTAGTAAGGGGTCTATCTTTCCTAGCTCATACTGCTTGATTAAATCTTGTAATTCTTGTACAACTTCTTTATCTTGAATCAAATTAACACAAGTGCACAAAAATTCCATGAGTTTTCTTACCTCTTTCCCTTCTGTTGGCGATGCAGACAGATCAAATGCCTAAGGCATGCCATATTCTTTGATTTATGGTTGTCTCTTTGCTGAATATCCTTGACCTCTTTTGAACTCTTTTCTTTCCTCCTCGAATATCTGTCTTTCTTTATTAGCATCGACCATTGGGGTCTTTTTTATAGCTTTCCTAACTCCGTGGTCATTTTCAATCTTTCCTTGGGCTTCTTTGTCTTCTCCTATAACAACACCTCCTTGAGTGATAGCAATGACTCTAGGGTCTGCTCCGCAAGGTTCAACATATATTAGTTGTACTTGTGGGTTCTGCTGAGGTCCTTGTCTTTCTTGAAGTTTAGCCAAAAGCACATGGCATTCCTCTATGACATGCTCGAAGGAGTTACAGTAAATATAGGTTGTACCTCAAGAAGTATTACTCGTAGGTGGGTCGCCTTGGGTGAGTTCTTATACATATGTATAGTTCTTATACATTTAGTTTGTTTTGTATTTTTGTTTTATGGACGTGTCATTTTTGATGTCATCTTTTTCACTGTGGTAGATGTCAAGTGAATCAGAGGTGTTTGTTGGGTTCGTGGATGACACTAGCTGACAGACTCGGAGGCTTGCTTCTGCAACTTGGGTGATCTTCACACCTCAAATCCAGTTGCTATCTTCGGGATGTATGTGTCTAGGTGATGCCATGAATAATGTTGCCGAGTACAATGCAGTAATAGAGTTTCTTCGTGACGCTTTTTTGCATGGTATATCTCACCTTCGGGTCTACTTAGATGCACAACTAGTTGTGTCCCAGTTAAATGGGGTTTACCGCGTTTATGATCCTAATATACACCGACGATTCCTTAGGGTAT
>JZKD02S2050843.1:0-15203 GCA_000966675.3 Picea glauca | reverse complement strand
TTTAGACACAGAGGAGGATTTCCCAAGAGATTCTATGGAACTTGTTGGAAACTTATCCAAAAACTATTGAAAACTCCTTCGGAAGTTATTGGAAAATCCTCTAGAAGTTTTTGAAAAATTCTCCAAACACAGAGGAGGATTTCCTACGAACTCCTATGGAAGTTGTTGAAAACTCCTACGGGAGTTGTTGGAAACTTCTCCGAACATAAAGAAGGAGTTCCCACGAACTTCTCTGGAACTTATTGAAAACTCCTCTGAAACTTGTTGAAAACTCCTCTAGAAGTTGTTGGAAACTTCTCCAGACACAAAGGAGGAGTTCCCATGAACTCCTCTAGAAGTTGTTGAAAACTCCCTCGGAAGTTGTTGGAAACTTCTTTAGACACAGAGGAGTTTCCATGAAATTATTTGGAACTTGTTGAAAATTCCTTCGGAACTTTTTGAAAAATCCTCTGAAAGTTGTTGAAAAATTCTTCAGAAACAGAGGAGGATTTCCCACAAACTTCTCTAGACACATAGGAGGAGTTCCCATGAACTTCTCTAGAATTTGTTGAAAACTCCTCCAGAAGTTGTTGGAAAATTCTCTAGAATTTTTTGAAAACTCCCACGGAAGTTGTTGGAAACTTCTCCTAACATAGACGATCAGTTCCCATGAACTCCTATGGAATAGGGATAGGAGCCTACCAAAATTCCTTTTGGATTTTTGCCGTAAATTTTTTCTCGGATGCCCATTTTTCACATTCCTTATATCGTTGTAAGGGTCTTTCTGAGATATAAAACTTCCTTTTTATATGATTTTAGAAATTCCTAACCATTTACTTAAATTTTTCAATATGAATATATATCACCTTGTTGACATCCCCTAGGGAAACAACACCTCAACCGCAAACAAAGGAACCAAGAAACAAATTCAAGAATGCTTATATGAAACTTTAATTAATTAATGTTTCGGTTATATGGGTTCGAATTCTTAGGTTTAATAGTTTATTTTGAGTTTACTCTGAGATATATCATATGTTTCATGTTGAATGGTGCCAAGTACAAATTCCAAAGGGAGTTTATACTCATCATCCTCACAATGTGATCGAAAACCAAGAATGACAGAGAAACAACAACAACAACAATTGTCGCAACAGTGGGAAGCAATGAAAGGAATCGAGCTCAAATGACTAAAGAGGCAGTCCAAACCCACGATGATCAACTATCAAACTCTAAGAATGAAGTATGTTCCCATGTTCAGACTAGTCGCCATGGTGGGTGAAGTGCACTATGGCCAAAATATATGATGGCCCACTACCACTAAAAGATAAATTCGAATTATAACTATATATTATACATTAAATCATAAATACTCCTATTGTCCTTGTTCTCTCATCATTACGAAATGGATAAGGAATGTTACTCCCCATTTCTAGGGGTAACTAAGGGGATGATATCTTAAGGCCGACAGGTTGAAGACATGGAGTGCTAAGAGCTAGTTGAGAGGATATATCCCCTCCTCTTACCACACATCATCATTTACTGGCAACAACAACGTCTACCACACCATCTTGGCCCACAAAGGACAAAATGAATTTATCCATGAGGTAACAAGTCTAGTCTCGTGGTAAGTGTGATTTTAATAATTGAAGCACTTGAAGATGTTGCAAAGGGTTCTTTCTCGATTTTGAAAATGTCTTCCTGGAAATTATGCCTTTTCCTCTTTTCACCTAGGTGGTTGACATATTTTCCTAGTAATTAGTTCACCCTCGGGAAAAGGGTTTCTACTAGGGGGTCTCCTTGAAAGGTCATCATACCATTCCCATCCATATTTTCCACATTTCACACTTACTCCCCTATGAATCCTTATCTTTTTTGTTTTCAGACTTATTGACCCAAGAAGGGATTGTACCTCATCTCATGGGAAGAAGGGCCTAAAGGACCAAAGGGGTTGTAGCTAGAAAAAGATAATATCCATAGATTATCCTCTAGATACTCACCCTAAGGTCATGAGATCGATGAAGCACTTCTCCATAAAAATCAAGGACCTGTAAAATAAAAAACACAATTAAATAAATGTCTCGCTTGTTGAGGGAATGAATTTTGTGGTGTCTTTTATTTTCCTTGCACATGAAACTCTGTGTGTTCCTAGATTCAAGTGTCATTAAAATGATCCTTAATTTCCATTGCACATGGCACTCAATGCTTCGGACCATAATCAATTAATGGAAAATAAAGGGCTTGGAAAAATGTTATACTACAAATGAGGATGCAACACACCCTATACAAAGGCACCCATAAATGAGACAATATGAGACCTTGTATACCAAGAAACCCCATGTCCAAAAGTCATACCCCCATACACCTCATACTCTTTCACATTACTCGAAGAGGGTCTTCTTGGGAAACACTCCTTAACTTAGGGAATGATCTACCCAATAGAGTACCATGACAATCCTCTCATACTTAAATTTTGCAAGTTGTATAAGGTATTTGAGCATTTGTTTATTTTGAAAAGGGGGGATTTGATGCACATGTTTGGGTGGTTCTTTTATTAAATATGGCTTACTTGGAATCATACATGTGACTTGTGGACCCATGGAGGACATACATGTTTTTATTTGCAAGACCTTACCAAGTGAAATTTTTTCCATGGGGGAAATAGGTCACTTGGACATTCATAGGGGCTTGAATCCCACATGATGGATGATGCACCCCCACATATTTCACACTTGGGAATATGAACGTTGCCTTTGGAGGCATTTGTAAAACATGTAACCATGACATTGTGGCCCCTTGCACCTAAATATTGGTCTTGGGAGACCTAGGATGTCATACTCTAGCCCTTGAAGTCACCTTTCTTGATGGGGTTTGATGATTATGGTGGTGATGTGATGTGATTTTATGGAGGGAGATGGATGATTTGACACTCTAGAACATGGTTACATGACACATGGCCTTTGGAGGCCCAACGATTTTCACCTAGAGGCTCAACCTCTTTCTTGGAGGCCTAACACCACCCTTTTAGTGCATGATGTCACCCTTTAGGGTTTTTAATTTAATTTTATTTTTTTATTTGAAAAATTAAAGACAAATTAGAGGGTCGACCCTCTTTCTATTTTTCTATTGACTTGTAAAGTGGACAAATTAGGGTTAGATAAATTTGTATAAATAAAAGTCATTTCACTCTCATTTTTGGATCATGGTTTTGAGAATTACATACTCTTGGCTGAAATTTTCGTCGTACTTGAGAAATAATATCTATTTCTCTCTTGGTGTATTGTGAATAATTTTACTTGTTTATTGATGAAGGAAGGCTAGTGCCACCTCTTGATGTTTGTTTCTTGGAAATTGTGGTGGAATATTCTTGATAAGGGTTTTTCATGCTATCTCTTGAACTAGGTAAGGAATTTCTTCAATTGTTTTGTTTCTTCTTCGTTTTAAGGTTAATTTTTTTAAACCCTTGGAGGAGTATAAGGGAATACACACTCCATCAAGATCCATATTTATTGTCTTTGAAAAGGTTATTTTACAAAGGTTTCTACAAGGAGTAAAATGGCTTACACCCTTGTAGATTTACCTTGCTAAGGTTTGCTTGCTCTAGGTAGTAAAAGGGATTACACCCCTAGAGAAGTAACAAACCATAGATTATAAACAAGAGACTCCATAACCCAATAGATAAGGCACTAATCTACTTTAATTGGAGATTGAATATTATGCATTGGTAAATGTGATATCAAGGAGTTTGAATTTTTTTAAGTTTGGAATTTAATTTTACATGCTTTAAGCTACATTGTGCCCTAAGGATGCCTTGATTAGACAAGTGATCTCATTTATTTTATAAAATTTATGCTACAACCAATGTGGCTGTAGAAAACTTGTATTTATCTTACTCTTTACTCACTATTCTATCACTAAATTTCACTTGCAAGATGTCATAATTAATCTACTGGTTAAATGCTTTTTGTTTGGGTGGATTGTTTGCTGATTTTAGTGGCTATAAATTGATGTTGTAGAAATAGTTTGATACATCCATAAGGATTTTATAAATATTGTTTATAACACTAAATAACAACCCTCTATTTTCTATCAAATTATTGCTTTAGTCATTGGAAATTCATCTACTTATTGTTAGCTTTGTTTCCAACATCTTGCACTTGATTTTGATGGTATATTTTGAAGCTATTACACTCATTTGTTGCTGATATATATATATTTCCATACTGCTAAAATTTGGTATAGAAAGGTTTCTTGTTGATTTCCCTTTGATTTGAGGATTTATCTATCATATATTGTCTTGATTTGGGAAGGTTATAACATTGTTTTGCAGGGACAATATCTTGGAAACCAATCACCATCTCACAAGATTCATACTTAAGCCTCTTTCCGCTCTTTACCTTGACCTATAGGGGAATTATTCATCTCTTTTCACTTTTCATCGCAATCCCCCTAGGGTCACCCGAGATTCCCCCCTTGTGGTTATTTTATCATCACTAAAGTGAGGGGAGTGTTTATCTAAGGTGATAGTGAGTAAATACTCCCATAGTTGTCACACCTTTGTGGTTTGGGTTGGGATTTTCCCAAACTACAATCCATGCGATAACAAAGACAAAAGTTTGTAAATGAAAGGTCATGAAGGAAGGCAAAAGGCCAAGAGTCACATTGAACTTAAATAAATACGAGGATTGTATCCAAGAAAAGGGATTTTTGGCTCTTCAAGCATTGTACATTTTATTAACTATTTTGGGAATACGGTGTTAACTAAAATTGAGAATCCCTCCTTGGAGATTTCATGTACTATTACATAAAAATTTTATGAAGAGAATCCTATTTGGAAAAACTACTTTTAGAAGAGATTTCATTCTTGTGTTGGACGTATTGTGGACTATTCAATTTTGTTTTTCTCATCACTCGAGTTGTGTAAGGATGTACTCCATATTGTATAATAATCTTATGCATGATGGTTGCATTCTTATTTATGTTCTTCAAAGAATGTTTGTCCAAATTTGTGGGTATAGAACCATAAATGTTGTTTAAAAGCTAGACTATTCTATATTTGTAGTTATTTATTCATATTGTTGTCTCTACTTTGTGTGAACTATTTCATTATTTAGCTTAGGACACCTTCATCGGTGGATTGGGTCGCAACTGATAAACTCAAAACCAAAAATGGTTGTTGGGCTAGAAACCAGATGGGTTCCCTATTCAAATGGTGAGAGTTATGATTGGGAATTTTGATCGAGGGTAAACCCTATTGTTGAAAAAGGGCAATTTTGGCTACATCAATAGAATTGGTGCTAGAAGGAGATCCATATGACAATTATGTGCATGTCGATTCATTTCAATTAAATTCTTAACCATCCCATGGATCCTCTCTATATCTCTATATGGGATAACCCTTTGAGTCTTTCAAGACCCACCAAGGGCATCTTAGTTGAGACAATTAATCTCTTGTCAAACTCAAAATTCGATGATGAAGGGAATGTCTCTACATTCACACATCTCAATCAGTTTAACATCACCTGATAAAATCTTAATATTTTCCAGCACAATGAAATATGCCGATTGTTCCTCACATTTGAAGTGTGGATTAAAGCCTAGTTTAGGACATTTCTAGTGAAATCAATTCATCGTTGGAGAAAATTCATGGAAATATTTAGCGTTGCTCATGTAGACTATGTTTACGATGAACTCTTTAATAAATTTGTATAAGTCCATAGGATCAAAAAAAATATGTGGATGGTTTCTTTCTAAGATTCATGCAGATTTACTGCAGATTTCCTGAAAGAGACAAACACTCAGACCAAGAGACCTTGGATTGGTTTTCATATCTCATATTTTCTCCTGAAGGGTATGATCTAGATAATCAAATCATATTTCATTCACAAGATTCATATATGACCATGAAGGATAGGGGTTACATGATCTCCAAAAGAAATATTTCATAGCTATGGGGAAATATTTACCAAAAATTTTAAACCCCTCGGACCTAAAGTGTGAACCATCTATTGTCTCCCCTTTAGAAAATCATGAATACATTTTTGTCTGTGATGAATACCTCATTGAATAAATCATGTCATTTTCATAATTCAAAGATCTTCATTCACTTTATACAATATTTTTTTATGTTAATCATCCACATGAGCACCCATTTTCCTATCATACAATGAAATCTATACACTTTTCTCACAATGAAACACTAAATGATAAACTAGAACAACAAGATTTCCAATCTTTGATTGATCAAAGAATCATTCTTCATGACATTCCATACAAGATGCACAAAGTTCTAAGTCCTTTTTCATTTCCAGAACACAATGAATCACAATTTGATATCAATAACCTCGTTTTCGATCACTACTTTTTTGTTCTAGAACTGAATGTGAGTACTAACCTATCATTCATTGATCCTATGCAATCTGAAATTTATAATCTCAATGAACATATGTTAACAATATAAAATTTAAAGTATGTAGGGAACATGAATCATTGAGTTGATCCAAGAAACATTATCATCTCAATTTTTTCTAGAATTACACATTAATCCTCAAGGGTAGATACATCACTTGTCCTTGGATTCTATCTTAATCATCCAACACTCCTTGCATGGTTTTACTTGTTGGTTGTGGAGCCTGATTATCTTCCTGATTCATAGGTCTTTGTTTCCAGCCATGTTTATACCCCATGAAAAATTTACACCCCAGAAGAATGTACACTCTTCCATGTGGGGGAGTGAAGAGGGGGGTTACTCCCTCTGCGAGGTCCGAGGGCAAGCGGGCCCCCAGTGGGGGTTCAAGGGCGAAGGCCCCGAAGGAAATTTTTCCTTGTAAATCTATATTTTAATTTCATTGTAAATCTAGGTCATTCATTATAAGGTCATAGATCTAACAATAGAAGTTATGTTAGGGTTTTTTTCTCTAGAAGGCAACCCTATTTTATGAGGGAAATGTATTGCAGCTATGCATCATTGTGAATATTGTATTCTGAGTGAGGATAATGTGAGAGAAAGAAGAGGAAGTTACAACGGGTGTGTTGTAGGTTGTATCCCTTAATTTGTTGGATAATAATAAAGGACCTGGAAATTTCTCTGGTGGACGTAGCCCACACTGGGTGAACCACGTATATCTATGTCTCTATTGTATTGTGTACCTTTTGTGTTTTATTTCTGAATTTGTTTTATTTTATTGCTCCATGATCATGTTTTTATAACAACTGGTATTAGAGAAAAAGGTAACTCGCAATAAAAGAGGGTTCCTGATTCGAGTGGGAGCAATGGAGGAAGATGGAAAGTTTAGGGTAGAGAAATTTAATGACCAAAATTACTAGTTATGGAATATGCAGATGGAGGATTATTTATATCAAAAGGATATATTCCTACCATTGGGTGGAATAGCAAATAATCTGATGGCCATGAAGGAAAAATAATGGGAGTTTCTTGACAGAAAGGCACTAGGAACGATATGGCTGAGCCTAGCAGCGTCGATGGCTTTCAATATTTAGAAAGAAAAGACAACAAAGGATCTGATGGATGCATTGGCTAAACTGTATGAAAAACCCTCGGTGTCCAATAAGGTATTTCTAATGAAGATATTATTTAATATGAAGATGTCGAAAGGTGGTTCTATTGCAGATCATTTAAACGAATTTAATACGGTTACTAATCAAATAAGTTCTGTAAAAGTGGACTTTGATGATGAGGTTAGGGCTCTTCTAATATTGTTATCATTGCCAAAAATATGGAATGGCTTGGTCATGGATGCAAGTAACTATGTCTCTGGTTCAAACACTTTAAAATTCGATGATGTTGTTGGTTTTTGTTATAGCAAGATTTGCCT
Source organism: Picea glauca (assembly GCA_000966675.3). Lineage (NCBI taxonomy): Eukaryota > Viridiplantae > Streptophyta > Pinopsida > Pinales > Pinaceae > Picea > Picea glauca. The sequence goes on along the minus strand of JZKD02S2050843.1, from coordinate 7,392 downwards.
CACCATTGCTATCTTGCACAAAGGGCCTTTTTCCATTTCCCTATGCAGACTTATCATCCCTCTTTGATGAATCCAGAACCAAAATTATACATTTTTCCACATATGTGCTCCCTATCTGCTATGCAAGATGTGTATATGTTGGTTGCTTTACTACAACCCACGTACATCATGATTTGTGCCAGAAAATACAAAATGAGGTCAAGTTTCCATGTCACGAAAGAAGATCTCTGATCCTTGGCCTTCCATATACTAGAAACATTTTGACTCATCCCTTCATTTGCATTCTGGAGGCTATAAGAGCACAATTTTGAGCTATGGAAAAGAGGAGAAAGAATTCAACTTTGAGCTTAAAGTTACTCTGGAGAAATTACTTCATATTGAGTCTGCATCCCTCTGTCCCTCAAGTCTGAACACAATGTTCAGCCCCCAAGCTATTTCCCTATTGTAGAGAGGACCTCATTGCCTCTTTCCTATGAGCTTGCCTTTGGTGGAGGATTCAAGTGGTGGAGACCCAGTTGGAAGGAACTTGGTTTCTTGGTTTTGAACCATGCCGACATGGAAGTCTGTATCATTGTCACTTATGCTGATCAATTATTAATAGAAATACTCCTTTCCCATCCTATTGATATCTTGCAAATATATGATTATTATCCATGGGCATGTTTTTAGTGTTTATTAATGGATTATGCTATTTGATGTGCTAACCTCTTATATATTATCACTATATACTTTCTCTTCTTGTTTTTTGAGAACTTCTTCCAGGTATAAAGCTTTGGGTCAAAGTGATCAACGGTGGAACATCATCAAACATTGGATCGAGGTAGGCCTCTTTCTTATATTGCACATTAGTTTATATAGCATATGTTGGAATTGAGTTGATTTCTGCAATCATACCTGTCTATTGTGGTTTACCCTTGGCCATAGAGAGTTTTTCCCTTGTAACAGAAATGGCGACTCCACTGGGGAGAGATTTTCCTTCTAAGGGTTGAAGTATGTTTTCTTCTTACATTGCTCTTTTTCCTTTGTGTTTCTTGTCGTATCACTGCTTGACATGTCTTGTTCACTCTGGGTCTAAGTTTTTAGTCTTTTTCCCTTGCCTGGCCTTGTTTTAAAGCATATATGCCCTTTTTTCCTTGACAGTCACGTATACACATTTTTTGTCTCACTGCAAGAAGTGGATATATGCTCTGTTCTCCTGAAAAATCGCGTATAACACTTCCCCTGGCTTGTTTGCTTGGTTTAGTGACTCCTGGGTAGGATTTGAAGATTGTTGAGCCTTCTTAGGTCTCTATAGTGTATATTGAGATCATCTGGGATGACAAGAAACCTGTTTGGAGTTGAATTTTTGGGCGGAGTATTTCTCTTTGTTTTCCATTTTTTATTTGTCCTTGTTCTCTAGACTGTTTGCGTGGTTGCTTGGTATTCTACTCGAGTTATTTCTTTTATACACAGTAGAATTTATATATCAGGTTGCTCATCATTCCATGCATTTTCTTTTTAGTATATTGAAAATAAATAAAAATAGGCATTTTGCATTGGTTGGCATTTTCGTCTTGGGATCTTTATCATTAGCTTAGCACATTTAGTGAAAGATTGCATTTTACTTCTGAATTGCAGAGTTGAAATTGAAGATTGCACTGTTCTTATTAGTGTATCATTCATTGAAAAGTTAAAGATAGACTTTGCATTATATCTGTATTTATTTTCTTGCAGATTCATAACACCATGAGTTTCAATTCCATATCTTTTTGAGTAACCACGACCAATAAAATTTATGCTTTAAACTAAAATTGATTAGTCATGATTTTATTTTTAGGGTGCACAAACTAGCCTAGGATTTAGTGCCTTGGAATAGGATCTTGTGAGTAAACTTATCCAAGGCAATTAAATAAACATATGTGTCTGACACAAGGAGTTGAGAATTCTATTATATAATTGGTAATATCAGGAGGCTTCGCTCACATCGAGGTTAATCACAAGGTCGCACGAAAAGTTAAAGATATACTTTGCATTATATCTGTATTTATTTTCTTGCAGAGTCATAACACCATGAGTTTCACTTCCATACCTTTTTGAGTAACCATGACCAATAAAATTTACCCTTTAAACTAAAATTGATTTGTCACGATTTTATTTTTAGGGTGCACAAACTAGCCTAGGATCAGGAGGCTCCACTCACAACGGACTTAATCATGAGTTCGCACAAAGTTAGTTGAAGGGATAACCCCTGGATACTCACCTAGAATCATAGATATTTTTGTGGATTTGTTCGTATTTGGGGATCTTGCTAATACACATACCTTTGTGAGAGGTGGTGCTTTCAAGGTTTCAGGCTTTGCTACCCTGCCCATACGATGATCCAGATTTACAATTGCTTGTTTGTGCATCGGTTATACAGTGGTTGATTAGTTTCTTGACTTAGGTATCTCATAGGTTACTTGCAGGGGTTATTTTGCTTGTATCCTGATTCAGATAGGGGTCGAACAAGACACAACCTTTATGGAGGATTACCTCTCTGAGTGGATCTGACTGACTGGTTTTTAAGCCTACGAGGGACCTTATAATTTATTATGTTACCACCAAACTTTAGAGAGGAGTCTTAGGTTCCTCTTGGATGAGACATACCTTCTTTAGTGAGGGAGGCCACTCAACCACTTTATCCCGTTTGCATGCATATTGTCCATTTGAATTTTTGTTATTCTCTTTGACTACTAGTTGGCCTTAAGATATATTTTTATTCGTTGGAGAGTCATAAGTCATTGTGGAGTCGAACCAGCTTCCTCCCAGATCCAGTTGTTTGTTACAGTTACCACCTATTTTTGAGGCCTTTCCTTTTAAAAGGCGTAGAGTTATTAGGATTGGTACACACACGTCCACTTTTCAGACTTGTGGTTCCACAAGGATGAGTATCGAGTCTAGTATTCAGAACACTGGGAGTTCTTCAACTCCCATACCCACTATAATTAATGGAACCCCTTCGACACCTACAGCCACTACAATTGTAGTGTCGGAGGCTTATACTGGTACTATGGCTTGACCTATATTTAATGCTTCATCTCTTGCATCAAACCCTTTTGGGGGTTTTGGTCACTCACCAAGTTACAATGTTTAGACCATCCCTATGGCTTCTAGTCCATTTTATTATGGTATGCCTAGCTTCACTTCACATTTTTCGACTGCCATCCTAACTGCTAGCCCTAACGCTAGCTTTGGACTTGGGGGCACTACACCTCCTTACACTCCTTTCTCATTTGGTGGTTCTCATATTCCCTAAGTGAATCCTAATGTGGGAAGTGTCCCTATTCTTAACCTTGGGTCTAATCCTTCTATAGCTATATGGAACAACCCAATCGGCGGACAAGCTCCACCCTATATCCATATCCCCTCAGTGTCGATTCCGACCAATACTTTTGGCATGACGAATCCACTTCAATACTCCAGATTCCCACCTGGAGGAGGTTAGTCCTACACATTGGGCACTCCCCAACTTGGATCCAATCCATTCAGCGGCAATATTCACAACCCTCAACTTGGATCTAATCCAACTAGGGGAAATTTCCATAACCCTTATCAGAACATTCCTATTCGAATTATGCCCAATCCATATTTTATGAATCATCCCGGAGGAGGGTATTTTAATTCCAGACAAGGTTTTGGTCCTTACCAAAATCCTGGATGGAATGCAGTTCCTAAAACACAATATTTCATGGGAGAATGGGGTCAGGTGTTGCAACCCCGTATTCCCTTTCTAGCCATGCTTAATTTTCCAGATTTGTCTAAACTAATGAATGACCTAGTGAGTCATGATCCCACATGGCCCCTTGTCCCTACCAAACTTTTGTCAGACATTCCAAAGTTTGAAGGTAAGAATGGCGAGGACCTTAGTGACCACACCACTAATTTTCACCTTTGGTACTCATTGAATTCTCTAAATCGTGATTCTATTAGATTACGATTGTTTCAGCGCACTCTCATTAGAGTCACATCGCACTGGTACATTGACCTACCTAGGGGGACATATGGGTGTTTTCATCAGTTGGTGCTAGCCTTTCTCAACCACTTTCAATTGCCCATTCATTATGATGTTGGCCTTGAACTTTTGTAGACTTTATGCCAGGGTACTGATACTCACATCTCGGACCATATCCCGGAATGGAAAGGGCGAAGGAAGTTGGATAAGACTCCTATACCCTCGTCCTTTCTTCTAGAATGGTTCGTAAAGTCTTTGCACGCTTCTATTTCAAAGAAAGTTGCTACTTCTGGGGTCTTCAGCGAGAAAAAAGCTATCTTTAGAGTGTAGCAACTCGATTTGATATATGCTCAGTATGGGATGCTATACCACCTTCTTCCAGACCCACCGTGGACAAATCATGATCCTAGATAGAATCTCGGACCTCATGTCGATGGCATTGTAGGGTTCACTAATGTAAAGTCCATAGACTCAGAAACAAAGTCTGTTGGAGGGCCAGCTTCGTCTAGATCCTCCAAACCCACCCAATCGGTAGATCTACACTCTGTGAAATCGTCGAAGAACACAAATGGTGACCAGTAACCATATGGGAATAAAAGGAAAGGTTGAAATAATCGTAAGGGTGAGAAGAATAATAATAAAACCAAGGACAAAGATAATAATGGGAAACAAAATGATAATGCTGGAGAGGGCAAGAAAGATAAATGAAAGGTGAAGTTTCCTTGTAAACTTTGTACCGATGACCACCTTACACACTTATTCCCCAAACTTGTGAAGGATACGAGGCTTTTAAATCTACCACCCACTGTGTTGATGAACCCATTCCCACACAATCATCACTTAGCCTTGAGCTCTTCGAATGTCGAAAATGCATCCAGTGGAAGTCAAAACCCATCATCACAAGATGGTGATCATGTTTGCATCAATATGGTCCACGTGAAAATCAATATAGCCACCCGCTCTCGAGATTATAGCTCTTCAAAAGCTAGTACTAGCCTAGAATCTCCTCCTCCCTCCCCAGAGATGAAATCACTGATCGAGAAACTAGATCCACCACCTCATATTCTGAAGGAGTACTCAAGTGCTCTACCCACAACCCTAATTCTAGATCCACCTAGAACTACTCTATTGTTGAGGATCTGGGCCAAACCCCTTGTGCGATGTCGGCTTCAGAGGTAATCTAGATGTTTCAATCACAGAGGAATGATTTACACTTTTCCTTAGGAGAACTAGAACCTAATGGCTCAAAAGTTATCAAGTTTGATGTCATGGATGTGAAGCCTCGCTTACCCTACCATGTGGCTTTCCAAATCCATGTGGAGTATTCCAAGTACATTATCAAACAAGCGGTCGTTGATGAAGGTGTTGCCACTTGCATGATGTCCTTGGTCTATTGGAAAGTTATTGGTTCTCCAACCCTTTCCAAGTCGTCAAACATGTTGACTGCATTTGATGGTCATTCCTTCTGCCCTCAGGGCATTCTTCTCTCCTTTCCGGTCTAGTTAGGTGGGAAGATGGTAGAGGTGGAAGTAGAGGTAGTTGATGCACCTCTCGATTATAACTTGTTACTAGGTTGCAATTGGAACTATGCTATGGTCGTTGTTGTATCGTCCATTTTCCACACTTTGTTTTTCTCATCAGGTAGAGATCATGACGGTTGACCAATTATCCTTTGCATACTCTAGTCCAAATGCATATGTTGGACCGTCAATCCCAGTGATTAACAATTCTCAGACGACAACTGAGAATATCTGTGTCAGAATGTATTCTTCCCTCATGGGTACTTTTGACTTCTTGACACTAATTCACCATATTTACACCATGTCTAGTAGGCCTGCTTCAATAGGGAGGTTGTAATGTACCCACTACCATAATCACAATTTTCGTTGATTTTTCCAGAATCAGAGCCCCCGAATTACCTACAGAGGCCTAGCGCAAGCTATCTCTTTCTCTCTCTCCATTCCCATGTGATTGTAGGTCATGATCACGGGTCAAATAATCATGGTCCCACTTTGTATTTCATGCCTCGGTGCTACAGTGATGTTGAATCGTTCGACTCTGCAACCGTCGAACCCCGACAGGGTTAGCAACTGGCCAAAAGGGATGAATCCCTACAGGGTTAGTAGATGGCCCATAGGAACAGCCCGATCGCGCAGTTGAGTGGAGTACAGGTGGCGAGAGGGGAAACATGACATGGTGGGTGGCGTGACAGGAGATGGATCCCACTTCACACGCCACACCATTCCGGACCCCCCACCTCTTTTTAAAGGCAGAATGGCAAGGGGGGTTCGGAATTCACCTAAATGTCGTTGATCAAGGTGAATTGATCCTGACCATTCCCTAGTTGCACGTTCGATTTTGGACACCCCCCCCCCACCACTAAAGGTAGAACAACAAGGGGGCTCCGGAATGAAGCCTCAACCATAGATCCAGGAGGGTAGACTTTGGTCGTCCATATATGCTTTCCACTTACCCTAAGGCACACTCGTGCCTTGGCTTAAATTTGACGTCTCTTCCCCACATTTGACAGTCATTATAGACCCTGAGATCCTCCGAAAGAATCTCATCTGTTCATTAGGATTTATCATAACGAGAGTCCGAACTCTCGACCACGGGACTCTCGAATTCTCGATCCCCAGTTTCTCAATGCGGTTAATCTCTTGACACGTAGCCTCCTTAAATCAGATGGTCCGTATCTATCTCATGGTTTCCACCATGGAAAGTCCTGATCTCTTGTCACCGGGATTCCTGAATTCATGATTCCCAATTTCCCAAACTTGGAAATCTCACGACACGTGGCCTCCTTCAATTGGACAGTCCAGATCTTATCTTGGGGTTTACATAATGGAAAGTCCCAATCTCTCATCACCAGAACTCTCGAATTCATGATTCCCAATTTCCCAAACTAGAAAATCTCACGACACGTGGCCTCCTTCAATGTAGTGACCGGGATTTCATTAAAACTACCATGAATTAAAACAGAGTGGAAATTTTTAAATTTACTAAAAATTCGCTTACTCTATCATATTCACTCCCAGATTTTGATAAATAAAATAACATTTTACATAACAATTTGCATAACAAGTTAAATTTACATAACAATTTGCATAACAGGTTAAATACCTCGTTCTGATGTTGTCTCCCTTCGTTTGAACCAATCCGCAACAGCTTGCTCCTTATAACACCCCAAAACCAGCCACCCTACCGACCAGTACGCCTGGCCCTAGGACATCTATGGACGTCCTAGCCCTCCGAGCCCAAAACCCCTCAGCCCCGGTGTTTGCACTCTTTTCGTCGATGTGTGAGAAAAAAGTGAGTGCTTACATGCCTAGTTGGGCTCTGCTAGTCATGACAGTTGTATGGTAAAAGGTTAGAAAGAAACAACTAAGCTATTAACAAGAATTAAACAAAAACTAAAAGAA
>JZKD02S2050832.1:9047-29391 GCA_000966675.3 Picea glauca | reverse complement strand
TTATGAAGAAACCCCATGTACAGACACTGAATTAATAGGAAAGCTTTGATTCAATCTCATGGATGTGTTTGATCTCTGTGTATTGTTGATATTATGCTTCTGCATGCTTGCTTCTTTTTATGCTTATCTTCTATATGTTGCATATGTGATTGTATATCAGGTTCGAAACCTGAGAGAATGAGCAAATGAGTTTCAATTGTTTCTCTGCTTAAGTCTGAAGATTCCTGTATAGAGTGCAGTTGAATTCTTCCGCATAGAGTGCACTGAGGAGGCTAAGCAGTTGAACCTTTGTTCTCCTTTGCCCAGAATCATGTTGGGTAATTCGAGCCATGCAGATGAAGTGTAGGTCGGATTGAAGTCTCAGTAGTAAGTCTGAGAGAAGAACGGTTCAGACTATTGTCTTCGTGAGCGCACATAGTCCGGAAGAATTCAACACTTAAGGAGTTGTGGAAGTTTGAGCATGGGCCGTTGATACAGAGTCTCTGGAGGAGAAGAGGGACCAAGCTCAGGAGGGATAGTACCCTTTGCTTCAGTTGCACAGGATGAAGCTGGTGCAGCGGAAGAATTCTCAAGAGGAAGAGATTCGACGGTTTGAAACCCCCGTGGAGGTTTGCGAAATCCCGAGGATCGTCAGATCAAGGAGGAGTTACGCGGGAGTTAACCCGTAAGCGTGGGCGTGGAGAATCAAAGTCCATCGGACTTTGAGGTTTCGGCATTCAGGGATTGGCAAGGTAAGAGTTCTACACCTCATAGAATCGCGAGTCGCAATTCCCCGAATCGACCAGAACCGTTGATCAGGACAGGGACACGTGGCGCGAGATCCCTGAGGATCGGGTTTCGGCGTTCGATGTTTCTTGGAGACAAGAGTTTCAAACTCTTTGAAATCACAACCGGCGACTGGAGCCGTTGATCAGAACGGGGACACGTGGCGCAAGATCCTAAAGAGTCGAGATTCGGGGTTTGGCAAGGACTGTGATCTTGTGCATCAGGAACCGCGAATTCCCAAATCGCAATTTCCCGACAGCACGAGTGGGAGACAGGTGTCAAGGCGTTAGGCTTCACCATGAGGTGTTGACAGGTGGCATCGTAAAATCGGGGTTCGGGGTTTTGCGATGCAAAAGATCTGCGATCGGTGAAATCGCGACCTGTGAGTCAACGATATAATCCCAACCGTTGATTTGTGGGACACGCGTCAAGGGATCCCTTGGAGTCGGGGTTCGGGTACTCGGGATTCGGCATTTTGGGGTTTTTGACCACAGGGAAATTTGCATCGCGGATTCGCGATCCGCGAAATCCCGAGGATAACGTGGCGTGTGGGACCTGAAGGCTCTAGTGGAGTACAGGTGGCGTGGTATCGGGGATCGGTGCCTCAGCATTCGGGGATTATAAAGCTAGAAGGTTTACATCGCAGAGTGCGATATCCCGATAGGGAAATTTCCGATAAAGGGAAGTGTTGACCCGTTGACCATCGGGGATCGGGGTTTTGTTTTGCATGTGAATTGTGTTCACGTGAACGGCGAACTCCCGAGTCGCGATATCCCGATTTCTGAAGGGGATATTGTCGAGGTATTATTGTGGTTGACTCGTGACTCCCTAGGGGAGTTGGAAGAGATTAGACTCTTCGGGCCCGTGGTTGAAGAAGGTCCTGGTGGGAGCGGTCGTGCCGTCGAGGGCAGGTTTGCATTAGAAGTCCTGAAGGTCAAAGGTCCCGAAGCTCGAAGAACCGAAATCCATCTGAGTCGTCTATTGGAGAAGGACATGTGGCAGAAGATATGTCATTTCAGAGGATTGACACTCCGGGATAAACAAGAGAAAATAGGCATTAACTACAAGTCTCCCGAAGTGGAAGCCAAGGACAATCTCTACCGTTGATCAAGGCGAGCACATGGTGCTTGATCTATAGATTCGGGTAGAAGTACATCGGGGGGAAAATGTGTTGGAGTGCTCGGAACTTTTGAAGCCAAAGTTACAAAGTAGATCAAAATCGTTAGCTGTTAGAGGAAGCGGGAACCATAGACCCAGATCCGGGTGATTTCACTGGTTCAGAGTTTGGGTAAAAGGGGATCATCTGCAGTTGGCACACAAGGGAAGACTCATGGTTCAGTTCCAACACCGCACCAACAAGCCCTAACTACTATCCCTTTTGGCAAGACCTATGATGCAGATGCAGTATCACCCGAAGTAGCAATAGGGGGTTGCAGGACACAGGTGTCTACAACTAGAGGAAATGAAAAGTGGATCCAATACAACAACAATACAACATCTAGATATTATTTACCAACTTACTCCAACTTCGCATAGTTATATCTCATATTTAACATAAAGATGCAATAACATAATATAAGAAGACAAAAGAACACCACATCAGTCACACAACAACAAGATATTTGTTGTTCACCCTCTCCCTAGGGATACGTCCACAAAACTGTGTTTCTTGATATTATATAAAACATACAGTTCTATCTGTGCTCTTAGCTTGCATATCTCTCTCTTCTTATCTCCCCACTCTCCCTGCACACCCATCTGGAGGGTTGATCTTCGCACCCAGCTAAATATCTTACAATACCCAAGTGCTCTCACACACATCACTTCTCTCTCTCCTCAATGATAATGGCCAATGTCCTTTCTTCTTACAATAGCGAACAACCACAAAAAAAACAACAACAACCCTCTTCTCTCATCTAGGTTCTTATTTATACATTACAATCACTCACTGACAACCTTAGGCCGAAAACTAGGTGTCAAAACCCTAGTTGTATGAAAACCTAGGTCAACTTGTTCCATGTTTTCTGGGCTTCGCCAGCCTATCTTTCCTTCCTTCCCGCAAAGTGGTCCAAAGCATCTACAAATGTCTTTTTTTGCTTGCTAAGTTGCCCACAATCCATCTTCCTTGCTGATCTGTTCTCCTTGATCCTCTCGTCCAATGACTCATTCTCCTATACTTTACTTCTTCTTTTCTACTTCTTTGACCACTTTGACCTGATCTCAGTTAGTGTGTCTTCCACGTAGTTCACATTTCATCTTTTCTCTACATTATTCCTTGATTTTCTTCCTCAATCCATACCCAAGGGCCAACAGGCCCCCAACACTCACCTGTGACTCATCCCAAGGCACTTTGATCTGAACCTTCTTCTTTACTTCGACTTCAGACTGTGCAACGCAGCCTGTGATTTCAACTTAGTTCCTCCCAACTATGTGAAGACTATCATTTTTGTGTCTGGTACCAAGTTTCAACTGCACCTAGTACCTCGATCCTTCTCCTTCTGCTTCTACCGAGAGCTGCAAGGCAACTGGTTTTCATGGTACAGTTTCAACCGGCTCCCATTCACCAAACCTTCCTTCCATTCTCCATTCAAATTCTTCAACTGCGCAAATCCTCCTTTTGTAGCATACGAGACCTCGTATGGTCTCGACCAATGTGTTTTGAACTTCCCTGGATGCTTCATGAACTTGATGTCATATACCAATCCCATATCTCCTTGCTTAAAGGATTTCTTCCTAATGTGTGTGTCATGGTAAGCCTTCTCTCCTTCCTTTTTTACCCGCTGATGGAATCCTGCAATAAATCTATCTTCTTTTATCTCTACCATTTGCGCAAGTCTATCTTGAAGTGCGCCAATGTCATCCATATCTATGAATCCTACAATTCTCAGGCTAAGAACTAAATATTCCATGGGTACTATGGCTTCTAGACCATAAACCAATTTAAATGGAGTCTGCATTATCAACTTCTTACAGCTGGTTCTATAGGCCCATAATATTGCTAGTACTCTCAAATCCCACTCATCTCTGTTTACACTGCAAATATTCATCAATGCAGTCTCCAAGATCTTGTTGAAGGCTTCAACTGTACCATTCGCCTGTGGGTGGTACGAGCTGCTCTTCTGGTCATGAACTTCAAATTCATGAGTCAAGGCTTCAATAGTCTTATAAATAAAATGTGTACCTTGATCACTCATAAGGACCTTCGGGCATCCAAACTTGGTTACGATATCATAAAATATGAGTTGTGCAATTGTAGTTTCACTACAGTCCTTAACTGCTCTTGCTTCTACCCATCTGGTCAAATACTCTGTCACAATGATTATGTATCTTGCTCTTGTGTGCTTCCCTGCTGGGTTGATAGGTCCCACGAATTCAATGGTCCATTTCTCAAATGCATCTAAGGTTAGATGGGGTTCTAAAGGTATCTCATCTCATCTAGAGGGTTTCCCAACTCTTTTTCATACATCACAGGCTCTATAGTATTCTTTATCATCTCTGTGTAAAGTGGGCCACCAAAGGCCAGCTCTCAGGACCTTTTGTGTTGTTTCTTTCCCCGCGTAGTGTCCTCCTGCGACGACTTCATGTGCTTCTTCCATAATTAGTGGTCATTTTTCCTCCATAACACATCTCCTCAAGATCTCATCAGATCCCATCTTATATAGTTGTCCATCTATAAGTGAAAAATCCGCAGTGCGCACTACCAATTATTTCTTCTGAATGATTGTGTATTCACGAGGTGCCATTCCTGTTGACAGGAACAAAACTATCTCAACGAAGTGATCATCAATATTCCTAGTGGCCAATAGATGTGCATCTAACAATGTATCATCCAAACTAGTAGGTTCCTCTCCATGCTCTAACCTAGACAAGTGGTCAGGTCCCTTGTTCATCCTCCTTGGCTTTACCACAATTTCAAAATCATATTCCTGAAATAGCAGTAGCCATTTGCATATCCTTCCCCACAACACTAGTTTTTTTACTAGGTATTTCAATGCATAGTGATCGATGAACATCTTAAAGTGGCATCCCAAAAAGTAGTGACAAAACTTTTGCAGCACATACACCATGGATAAACCTTCTCTCTCAGTGGTGGTGTAATTTATCTCAACTGTTGAAAGATTCCTGCTAGCAAAGTCTAACGGGTGGTCAATATATCCTGCTCCTAGTTGTGCTAACACTGCTCCCAATGAAATAGAGGATGCATCAACATGCACATGAAATTCCTTACTCCAATCTGGGAAAACCAGAATAGGCACAGTAACCATTTTCTGTTTCAATGTGTCAAAGATCTGCTAACATTCTTCTATCCATTGAAACTCCCAATCTTTCTTTAAAATTTTCTCCATGGGTGTTGTGATCTATGCATAGCCCTTAATGAACTTCTCTCGTAGTATCAAGTATGTCCCAGTGCAGTGAGTAACTGTCTGACTGAAGTAGGGGGGGTATATCAACAATAATGGAAATCTTGGATGGGTCTATCAGCAACCCCGTCTTACATACAATATGGCCTAGAAACACTCCAAAGGGTGAAAAAAAAAATGTATTTCTTCATGTTCAGGGAAATATGACATTGCTTGTACTTATCCAACATTAGTCTTAAGCATTCAATATTGTTATAACCCTAAATTTCACCACACATGCTTACTTGGCATCATGCCAACTCATATCACTTCTTTGCCAAAACTCTGCTGAACAACTCTTTGAAAATCCTGTTGTGTCAAGGCCCACGCGCCCTAACCCATTACTGCACGCGTGTGCATGCTGGCTGACCCACTACAACCTGTGTGTACCTAACAAAGCACAAAAAAATGAAATTTGCTGATGGAACAAAAATCTATGGGTCAGTTAACTGAAACTTCTGGCCATGCATGGCTGAGGGTTCGTCCAAAACCCTAGCTCCTTCTAGCCTATAAAAGAAGGGGTAGGGGTACCATTTGGAGGAGAAAAAAATATAGCGAAGAAAATCTGCCCATTTACGTAATCCATTGTCCGAACCCTTTAGCCTTTCCTCATGCCAAAGGATATTTAACACAAAGTAGTTGGAGAACAGAAGAAGAGGAGCCCAGGATCAGGTTCAAGGAGCGGTGGCCGGTCTCAACATTGATTATAAGTTGATTCATTTTCAAAATAATAAAAGAATACTTTTCCCTTCCCAATGAATGAATTATCTATGGTTTGGTTAATTTATGCTTGATTTCTAACCCTTGAATAGAGAAGTAGCGTGCATGCATAGTTGTTATTTGTCTTGATTGCAAGTTATTTGTGGAAGGAGCAACGCAAGCAAGTGGTCAAAGCGCAACGGATGATCTACATCAAACGCCAGTAACCAGGTTAGTAGTCTTTTCCATGCATGTACTATGAAAGAGGGGTTTAAGTTTTGGGTTGTAGGTTAAAAAGTAATTTCTTTATGGTCAAAATCTGCATGCAAGTCTGACCCTAGTTTGCTAGTCTGTAGGGTATTTTTCCCAACAATAGAAATGGCGACCATACTAGGGAGAATAATCTTTAGGGTTTATGGATTTCTTTAAAGTTTTTGGGTACCTTAAAGATTAGGTTTATGTTTTTCTTTGCCTATCTTTTTCTGTAAGGTCTGAGCTAGCAGGGAGCTTGGTTCTTCATACCAGTTTTTCCTGACTTTTGCTTGACGATAGTTTTCGAGACACACAGAGGTACATGTGGCTTGCATAAGGCCTGCATGCATGTACCCGCGCCCTATCCTCTTACAACCTGCGTGTGAATGCTAGCTGTAGGGATAACAATAGCGTGTAGGAATTCAAAGAATATTAGAGGTAGTCCTCCTCTTCCCTGTTAGAATTATACATTCTCAGGGGGTTTTCTGAAATCCTGTATGAGTCTTGCTGGTTCACAGTCCTATCTCAGATTGTTTTTTTCGCCTTGTTATTCCTTGCATTATTTTTCTTTTCTGTTAGAAAGAGCATCCAAGCCTTCAAGGGACCCTAGTTATCAATACGAAAGGCCTCTTCCTGGTATGGACTGCCTGTTTTCATTTTTGGCTTAGAATTTAGACATACACGCGGCCTGTACAAGGTCATCCCATGTGTACATGCGTCCTGTTTTAGCTCAGCACACGTTTGCACCCGTGCTGTTTTAGTGACAGTAGCATGCTTGACAAGCTACTTTTTGTTCAAGGTGGGGCAGTCATCCCCTCCTTTGATAAGAAGTATTCCTCTCAGGTGTTTGAGTCTAGGGTTGAACAGTCAGTGGGTTAGGTCATCTTACCCTTAGCCTGCTTTTTCTCAGTTGATAGTTGACAGAAAATATAATTTTTTTTTTTTTTTTTTTTTTAAGGTTTTTAGACAAGCGTAAGAGTCTTTGTTTTCTTGATTTCCATTGTGTGTCTTTACTCTGATTCTTTGCGATTTGCGCTTTAAGCTAGAATTTGTTTTTCTTGGTTTTGTGCTTGTCAGTATTTTCCCTTTGTTGCTTTACTAGCACTTAAATAAAAAAAATCTCTCTTTTCATTTTCTTCTTTGTTTGAAGAGTGTGTTTTTGCATCATTAGCTAGGGAGAATTCTTTTATTTCATAAGTTTTTGCAGTGAATTTAGAGCATAAGTAGCTCGTAGTCGAGCGAAATTCCTTTATATTTGTTGTATAAAATCTTAGAAAAATTGAAAAGAAAAAGAAGTCTTTCTTTGTGAAAAGTTGTTGAAATTTTGCATGTAGAAAAAATCTTTTGTTTCCATCTTTTTTCATTCGTTTTTGATTTCATCTTTACACATCATCAGTTTCACCCTCATACCCCTTGACGTAAGAAAAAACCATAAAAGCAATGCTAATTTCAAATCTATTAGACTTTTTGTTTGTAGGGTTCACAAACTAGTTCAGGACTAGGGCCTTGGATTAGGTTGGAGAGGAAACTCTCCAAGGCCATTCAAAACCAAACATTAGAGTCTGCGATAGGGAGTGTCTAAGTCCAGTTTCATGGAAGTTATCTAGGACCCCCCTCTAACACAAGGGATAAAAATGAGGTCGCGTGCGGAAAGGTAGCGGAGATAACCCCTCCAAAGCCAGACCAATTGTAGTGGAGAACACATATCGAGGGCTTGTTTTGGGATTCCATCATTTTCATTTGCCACAGGGCTTCGTGGGTCTCGAATCAATTCGAGGTCCTCAATTGTCTTTCGGACCATTTTATCTCAATACCCTTGACAGGTTTCAGGCTTGATACCCTGCTCATTGTGGTCTACCCAACTTTCGACTGTATCTGCCTGGTGACTGTTCGCCTGCTGGCAACCTAGTTGCCAATATTTTTAGGGACATACAAGGGTGACTACGTAGGTATACCACAGTACCTAGGACAGACATCGGGCCACGCTTTGTAGAGTATACCCGGAGGGTGCTTCTGTATTCGAGTTGCACTTGCACCGGTAAGTTGTTCTAGTGTTGGTTGTTGTAACTGTTCTTCCAAATAGTTTAGTGATTGCTTATCTTATCTCTTAGGGGATTCTTTTTAGTGTGTGTTACTTTTTGAACGTGTAGAATACCTTAGCGTGTCTTGGATCTTCTCATACAATGGAGGATCCCGAGCTTCGCCGGTCACAAAGGCTTCTGGGCCTACCACCGGTTACACTGGAGCCACCCCCGCCACCATTAAGGCAGAAGCTAGACCAACAAGGGTCTTTCGAAGCGACCGGGTTACAAACCTTTGTGCCCGAACAACTCCTGGAGGAATCAACCGCCACTCTTGGCTCAGTTGAAAACCCAACCACTGATACCTGGCCACCGGTTATGGAAACAAACACTGTTACTTCTTCTGGGAATTCTTCCATTCCCACCATAGTTGCTACCACAGGAGAATCATCTCCTAACTTACCACCATCGGTCCGAGCCACCATGGTCTCGGCCGCAAATACGTCGCACAGTGGAATGGACATGTGTATGGCAATGGCCACAATCCCCTTCATACCTAGTGTGATAGGCCCTCTGTTCTCATACGATATGCCTAGTTCGGGTACAAGTCCTGCACTCACTTACTCCACTTTACAGACTTTGGGTCTGGGGGCAGGGAGCTCTAATGCTCCCCTGCAAGGTCAACTTGGGGGCACTCCTGTCCCTTTTAATGCTTTTCCTTATGCAGGAGGTCATATCCCTCCTTCGTCCCCTTCGCTTGGTGGTCCACATCAACAGTCCGCCGGACAACCTACACACACTAGTTTATTTGGAGTAGGGAGTCAAGGAACACCTGCGCACAGTATGCCGGTAGGTTCAACATAGTTTGTTTGGAACGAGACGTTTGGTAACAACACTTTCTCATCCACCACTTTCTCGTCTGGGGGCAATCCCATTTTTGGACAGTCTACTCCGGCGCAGGGTACTATTCCTGCACAGGGGGCACATATATCAGGACCTTGGAAATCAGGACAAGGATCCATTCCCTCCTCAGGAATTTCGTTCTGTGGTAATTATTTCCACAGTCAATGGAACCCTGGACAGACTACTATGCCTCTCCCATCATGATCGGCATGGGGTAATCCTTCCTAAAGTCCTTTGAACACGATGCATTCCCAACACCCTATGTCCTTTATGGGAAATCAGCCAATGATGTCTCCACAGATGAAAAATCTGTATGCTGGTTAGGGCCATGGTTTCTAACAAAATCCAGGCCAGCAGCCAAACTTTTCCTAGCAACCTGGCACCAGTCAAACTCTAGGACCCTTTTTCCCAGGTTATCAGCAGCAACCCAAACTACCATTCCTGGCAACGTTACACTTTCCAGATTTGACAAGGTTTTTAAATGATCCTATTTTTGATGATCCACGTTGGCTTCCTATGCCAACGAAGTTTCCTTCAGACATTCCAAAGTTCGAGGCCAAACCTAACGAAGATCCAGGTGATCATGTGACTACCTTACATCTTTGGTGTTCATCTAACTCGTTGAAATATGACTCCGTATAGTTGCAATTGTTTCAATGTACTCTTATCGAGAGTGCTGCGAAATGGTACATCGAGCTCGATCGCTCAAGATACTCTTCTTTTGGCGAATTGGCGATGGAATTCCTTAACCATTTCCAGTTACCTGTGAGATACGACGCTGGTACAAAGTTTCTTGCCAATTTCAAACAGACAACAATGGACCATATCTCTGATCATATCCAAGAGTGGAGACGCCGGAAGAGTCTAATCAAAGTACCAGTCCCACCATCATTCCTTCTAGAGTGGTTCCTTAAGTCTTTGGTCCCACAGTTATCCAAAGACATTGCGACTTCCGGAGTTTTCTCCAAAGAAGATGCCATCATGAGGGCTCAACAGTTTGAGCTCATCTATTCTCAGTCTGGTTTATTATACAACATCCTATCGGATGCACCACGATCGATACTAGATAAAACTAGATAGAGAGCTGGATCACATGCCGATGGTATTGTTGGTTCAACCCAAACCAAGCCCACTGAGCAATTAGCAAAACAATTGCAACAATTATCTATACAACACACAACGGCTAGCCAAACTACTACTTTGGATGCTGGCCCTACCCAAACATCGGACGTACACTTCGTGCAGTTGACTAACCCAAAGGCCACCGAACAGCCTAAAGGGAAGAAAAAACATCGAAAGAAGGGTAATGGGGATAAAAAAACAACTGATAATGCTGGTGGGGACACCACGTAAAAATGAAAGGTGAGGTATCTATGTAACTTGTGTGCAGAAGACCACCCGACCCATCTTTTTCCTCAACTTGCAGAGGCCCAAAAGTTTGTCACACAGCAACAACAAGCAGTGTTGACTAATCCCTTTCAACATGGGAAAAATTTAACTCAACCCTCTACAAGCACATAAGGGGGCATCCAAGAAGCCTTCCCTCCTCCAAACAATCCCTCATCCGCGAACGTATATATGGTTAGGGGTGATGCTTTCATAACGACTAGAGCGCACGACTATAGTAAACCAAGTGCTTCTGAGAAGGGTAAAGAAGCTGACCTCCCATCTCTTCCTCTACAGATCGAGAAGACGTTGGGAGAGAAAATGACACACATTCCAAAGGGTTCATTTAAGAAATCTTCTCACAACCCAAACGCAAGGGCCGCCCATAATTACTCTGTGGTGGAGGATTTATCACAAACCCCTTGTGCGATGTCTACTTTGGAGGTCCTTCAAAGTTTCTCTGCTTAGAGGAAAGCCTTGTTAACTTCTTCGGGTTCTACTGAGACTTGTAATTTGGGTACCATCATGTTAGATACAACCGACTTAAAACGTCGTATGCCTTACCATGTAGTGTTTCAGATAGTAGTGGCTCATCCCACGAAAACTTTCACACGAAATATATTCTGCACGGTGGTCGACGAGGGTGCCTCGACATACATTATGTCATTAGCATGTTGGAAATCCATTAGCTAGCCCACTTTGTCTCCATCACCTACTCTCCTCATTGCTTTCGATGGTCATTCTTTCCGACCACATGGCATCATTCCTTCTTTCCCTGTGTAGTTAGGAGGGAAGACCGTGTGTGTCAAAGTAGAGGTAGTCGATTCTCCCCTCGACTATAATCTCTTGTTAGGACGAAGTTGGACTTATGCTATGCAAGCTATGATTGCTACAGTTTTCCGAGTCTTGTTGTTTCCACATGAGGGTCGGATAGTGACCATTGATCAATTGTCCTTCTCTATACCTGACCCAGCTTTGGGGGCATCCACGGTCCCCATGATTTATAATCCTCAACCAGGTGTCGTCAACATAGGAGTTGGTTTGTGTCCATCCTTGATGGGTACCTTTGATTACCCACCTCCTCAGGGCGATATCAAATTTATATCCAATCACCATAAGGTTGAGATTTTTCAAGTTTCGTCGTTCTGCACGACTTACTTTGAGGATCCTTGGATTCTTCCTTCCCCATCAGCCAAGATGGATGAGACAGGTCACTTCGGCATGTCCATGCCCTTGTCGGCTGCTGAAGTAGCGTACTCTTTAGTCCAACAAGCTTCAACTAACCCTGATCCGACTCCCGCACAAGAGTTAGACCCACTTCTAGAGCCTGTTTGGGCTCAGGGTTCTCTCGCTAACGTCAATTCGTTAGACTTAGTCTTGCCTTGTGATGAAGTAGTAATCGAAGCAATGACTAGTCTGGACAAGCCTTGGGAATATCTTCATCACAGATCATAATTTCTCCCAAATTTAAGCCGAATCAAAGCAGGAGAATTCACCGTGACTATGACTAGAGATGGGTCTTGTCATACTAATCTCTTAGCTACACACAAGATCTATGCTGAGGGTAATATGGCCACCATTGATGAAACGATACCTATCAATATCTCCAGAACCCCTGGCGTCATAGACAATGTTTTCGTCGGAGCATACAACTCCCCCGAGGAGATGCCAGGCATCGACCCACAAAGAGTCTATCATGAGATAACTTTGTTGTTTTTGAAGCTTGCTTTGAGATCCGAAAGCAACATCTGGTGATACTGCATTTATTCTTTTCGATCTTGTCCGGATCAACTGAGAAAAGTAACCATTATGGAGTCTTCTTTAATCCCTTTTCAGACTCCTTAAAGATGAAAAGATTGTCGAGTGACATTGTTTCTTCACACTCGTTAAATTGGTCTAGAAGAACGTTTCTTAAATGGGTCTTCTTTTAAGCCCTTTTCAGACCCTTTAAACATGAAAAGATTGCCGAGCGATCTTGTGGCCTTTCACACTCGTTAAACTGAAATTTGAAGTCACGTCTGCCTGGCGGTAGTTTACCCCTTTTTCGGTCCGGACGGTCAACTGTACGAACAAAGGTATACTCTATCGAATTCTCATTCTTTAGAAGAGTACTCTCAGGTATACTTTTATTCCTTTTTTAGGCCTGAGGGACTAAATTTACGAAAAAGAAACAGCCACGGAGTCCATAGTTAAGCTCTTTTCAGACTCCCTAAAATTGAAAAGATCACCGAGTGACCTTATTCTTTCACACTCGTTAAATTGGTCTAGAAGAATATTCCTGACATAGTCCATAGTTAAGCTTTTTTCAGACTCCTTAAAAGTGAAAAAATAGCCGAGTGACCTTGTCCTTGTCACACTCGTTAAGATGGTTTTGAATTGACATCTAATCGGTGCTAGTTTATCCCTTTTTCGAACCGACTAGACTATTGTCGAAAAAGGTACCCCAGCGGAGTCTCCTTTTATGTTTTTTCAGACTCTCTAAGTATGAAAAACCACCAAGCTTACCTTCTCTGGGCTCGTTAAACTTACATCGAAGGACGTTACCATTGTGTGTTCTATCAACCACATTTGCATACCTTATCCACCAGCCTTGTGACAGTTTTCTTCTACGTCTTAACACATTTGGCCGCAAGAGGATTTTTCCTGAGTAACATTTTACCAAAACATCAGTCTTGTCCTTGTTCCTTGAGCTTGTATGTTTGCAGTACTTTTTCCTCCATTGTAACATAATGTCCCTTTATTCTTTTGCAAAAATTATCAAAAAGAACAAAAAAATCAAATATACCCCAAAAAGAGGATGGGAAAAGTATTTTCTTTATTGACAGCATAATGAGTCGCCCTTGGATAAAGCACATCTGTCTGTTTGATCATCAGACTATGGGATGTAGTATGACCTTAGGAAGATTTTCTCTCTATATAGAGTTGTGTCATCCACCATTTGTTTACTCTTCCAAACATATGGAGAGTTTGCATTGCCTCCTGCTTCATAGACTTATGATTAACATATATGTTGCTTGAGTCTTATCACTTGTCGTGCTATTATCCAAGGGAAGTTTGTCACTAAGCCTGAGTCAGCCCTTCTACAATATGTCTCTTGTCCACATACCTGACCATCCTGAACGTCCAATCAAGTCGTTGTTCAAAATCACTGAAGCCTTCAGTCCGATCATCAAGATTATCAAGTCCATAACCGACAAGCCGTCGAAGACCTTTGGGTAGTGCAGTCGTACACTCATATTACACTTCTACCCGAGTTTTAGAAGATTTTGAAGTTGTTTCTCGAGCTCTAAACTACAACCATTAGGCCACATCAGCTTCTGGAAGATGGGTACTCTATATGTCTATCTTTTTGATTTTGAGATGTAGCTCCGCTGTGTATTATTCGCGGCTACTCTTTATAGTTATTTGACATGGATCTATAGTGTATTTGATTGGTAGCCATGGTTCTATTTTTTCCCGAGCATGGGTATGCCTGCCTCGGTGAGACATTTTTTATTTTGCAGACGACACCTCCTAGTTCCTGATCCTTGGGCTCACTCGTTCCACACGTCAGTAAAGATTGGTAATGTATTTTGGCCATTAGATGATCTTCTGACCTCACACATTAGGGGGCATCTGTTATAACCCTAAATTGCACCACACATGCTTACTTGGCATCATGCCAACTCATATCCCTTCTTTGTCAAAACACTACTGAACAACTCTTTGAAAATCCTCTTGTGTCAAGGCCCACCTACCCTAACCCATTACTGCACACGTGTGCACGTTGGCTGACCCACTACAACTTGCGTGTACCTAACAAAGCATGAAAAAAGGAAAGTTGCTGACAGAACAAAAATCTATGGGTCAGTTAACTGAAACTCCCGGCCATGCATGGTTGAGGGTTCGTCCAAAACCCTAGCTCCTTCTAGCCTATAAAATAAGGGGTAGGGGTACCATTTGGAGGAGGAAAAAATATAGCGAAGAAACTCTACCCACTTACATAATACATTGTCCCAACCCTTTAGCCTTTCCTCATGCCAAAGGAGATTTAACGCAAAGCAGTTGGAGGACAGAATAAGAGGAGCCCAGGATCAAGTTCAAGGAACGGTGGTCGGTCTCAACATTGATTGTAAGTTGATTCATTTTCAAAATAATAAAAGAATACTTTTCCCGTCCCAATGCATGAATTATCTATGGTTTGGTTAATTTATGCTTGATTTCTAGCCCTTGAATATACAAGTAGCGTGCATGCATAGTTGTTATTTGTTTTGATTGTAGGTTATCTGTGGAAGGAGCAACGAAAGCAAGTGGTCAAAGCGCAACGGAGGATCTACATCGAACGTCGGTAACCAGGTTAGTAGTCTTTTCCATGCATGTACTGTGAAAGAGGGGTTTAAGTTTTGGGTTGTAGGTTAAAAAGTAATTTCTTTACGGTCAAAATCTGCATGCAAGTCTGACCCTAGTTTGCTAGTCCGTAGGGTATTTTTCCCAACAACAAATATGATTTTTCAATAAGATAAAAACAGTCCAATCGTCAAAATAGGCTTCCATAAATTTATGTAAAAACTCCTTAAATGCTTTGACCACCACCCTAGAAAAGATGCTTGGTGCATTTTTCAGTCCAAAAGACATCATTCTATACTAGTAGGATCCCCATTCTATTTCAAATTTGGTCTTATGGAAATCTTCCTTGGAAATCTTGATTTGGTGATAACCTGAAATCCATCGGTGAAGGAGTAGACTTCCTGTCCTCCCACATTATCTAACACTTCATTAGTAAACGGTGTAGGGAATGAGTCATGTAGACATGCATCATTTAGTTTCCTCAAGTCTACAAAGATTTTGATCTCTCCTGTGTTCTTGTCTTGAACCACCATAAGGCTAATCCATTCTGACTATTCAACAGGTTCTATGATTCTTGCTTCCAACATTCTATCTAATTCAATCTTAAATTTCTCCTTATATTTGGGATTCAATATATAGGGTCTCTTTTTGACTGGTCTTGCATCTGGTTTCAGGGGAATCTTCATTTCTCCCATACGTCCTTTAATTCCCTTCATATCAATGAAATTGGTTGACAAAATGCCTTATATTCATGCAATAATTATGTGATCTTATCAATAGTGGAAGCATCGCAATAATCTCCAACGTTGGCCAATTTAGGTGCTTTCTCTTTCCCAATGTTGACTTTATTGATTTTAATTGGTTTTCCAATAAAAGGTACTTTGATTATTGGTCCTTCTATATCTCTCTGTCCTTTTGTTTCTGCGATATTCACATTCCTAGGATCATTGTCTTCATCGGCATTATAACATCCTTGTAGTTTCTGAAGAGGTGTAGTCCTTTCATCTGCATCTTGCTCCAAATGGAGGTTAGGTGCCTCCTCAAATAATTTCTATATTATAACCTATAAAGATTGATCTACCATAGGGTATTGACTTTCAAATAAGAATGTGTCTACAAAATTATGAGTGATACCTTGCCAATTTGCAGTGATGAAGCACAATTCTACTTGAAGATACCAGTTGATAGGCATTGTATCAGCATGTTAATGAATTTATGCACCCACTTCTCCTGATGAATGTTGCTCCATGTTTCCTCACAACTTTGCACATGGTCTTTCAGACAAGTTTGACCTACATATCTAACTTCGCATCCTTCTATATGATCTGAGAATTGTACTGTCATCAAAGTGAAACATTGCACCCAGTTCGTAGTGTTCTTCTTATGTGCTCCCCACCATATTGCTAGAGTTTATTTCAAGGCCTCGTCTAGTTCCAATAGTCTCTATTGTATTGGTACAATTTCTTCAAATTCCAGTAAGAAAGTAATAAGTGATTCAAACCATCAAAGGTGGGAAAATTACTTACTATTGTGCCGATCCAACAAACTTCTCTGGTCAATATAGCACATCGTCATGTAGAAACTTCATACATTTTCTTCTGCTAGTTCTCTAGTGCTTGCTTCGAATCTGATGAATAGACATTGTCACTTTGCCAACTTAAATTCCCATCTGGTGTAGGATTAATGTAATCTTGTTGTCTTGCAGTCGATTTGTATATATTCTCTAGCTCATATGTGTGGTCCTCTTCTCTTATGGGTTCTGTGTATTTGCAACCTTCATCAGGATCTAGAGGTGCAATGACTCTAAGGCCATCACCTTCAAATGTCATTCTTCTTTTCTTTAAGTCAACAACAGTAGAATTATTGAAATACCAATCAATTCTTAATAGCGTAGGATAAGGACAGGTATCATCAACTATTTCAATTACTTTGAAGTATAAAAATGTTCTAACCTCGTTGATGTCCACAGGGACATGTTCCAGTATTCCAAAGGGGCTCACAACCTACTAATTGTCCATCCTAAGGATGATAGGGGAATAGATAAACTTAGGTTTTCCCATCAGTGCCTAGGTATACTTCGTCATAACATTGACCTCCGACCCTAAGTCGAGGACCACATAATCTATATCATAATCTCCAATCTGAACATTCAAATGCATCTCCTTATTTTCCCTTCTCTTTTTAGATACTTGATGTACTTCCCTACTCAATAAGGGATCTGCCTTTCCTAGATCATATTGTCTAATCAAATTTTGTAGCTCTTGTACAACTCTTTCATCCTTTATCAAATTAATGTAAGTACATAAGAATTGCATAAGCTTGCTTACCTCTTTTCCTTCTCTGGGTGGACCAGACTGATCAAATGCCAGAGGCATTCCATATTCTCTTATTTCTAGTCGAGCTTTAGATGAAGAAGCCTTATATTTTCCAAATTCTTTTCTTTCTTCTTCAAATGTTTGTTTCTCTTTCTTTGGATCAAACTCTTGTGTCTTCTCTGCATCTTTTTTGACTCTTGATTGTTCTGTAATCTTTCTCGATGTTACTCTATATTCTCCTATAACAACCACTCCTCTCATGATAACAACGAATTTGGGATCCTCTCTGTGAGGTTCTATAGAGATCAGTTGTACTTGTTGGTTTCCTTCTCATCTCTCTTGAAGTTTTGCTAACAACATAGGATAGTCTTGTATAACATGTTCAAATGAGTTGCAGTAACTGCAAGTGGTACAAGGGTTCTGACAATCCCTTCCCAAGTGACCTGGTTGTGTGCAATTATAACAGATGATATGAACTCAACCTCGACCCATGCCTCCTCCTCGTCCTCTTCCTTTGAATCCACCATGAGGGTTGAAGTTTCCTCTTACCGGGGAAGTATACTGTGTAGTATTTCCTTCCTGATGGGTCTCTCCTTGATTCCTATATTTATCCCTTGACCTTTCATGCAAGAGATCGTAAGATCTATAGTGCTTATGATCATGCCCCACAAATTTACAGAATGTGCAGTAAAGATTTGTAGGCGTTCGAACATATTTTTTCATGTAATAGCATTCACCAGTGTGATGTCTATTTCTACATATCTCGCACCAAGGTAGAGTAACCTACTTCAAAGGGCTTGGAGCTCCAGAAGAAAATTATTCATGAAACAAGGTACAATGCTCCTTATCATGGCCTTCTG
Source organism: Picea glauca (assembly GCA_000966675.3). Lineage (NCBI taxonomy): Eukaryota > Viridiplantae > Streptophyta > Pinopsida > Pinales > Pinaceae > Picea > Picea glauca. The sequence continues at coordinate 11,464 of JZKD02S2050832.1, read as the reverse complement.
ATTTGCATCTGATACACCATATGTCTTCTCCCTTATATTTTTCCTTGTTCTTATACATATATTCAACCTGTAGAGACAAGCTATAACTCACTCAATATTTGACTCATACCTGAGCTAGATTCTCCCATAGGGGATGATTCTAGTTTCATAGCGATCTCCAATGCCTCAGCTTGCGAAGCAATATTCTATTGCATCAGAGGGACTCTGATGTCTGGTAGGAGGGAAGTGATGAACCATTCCTTGTTCTATTCATATGGGATCTGAAAACTCAAACGACCTGTTAAGGTATTAAACCTCTGATCAAATTCTCAAACCAGTTCAACTACTTTCGTCTTGATTTCCTTTAGCTCTGTAAGGCACTGTGACTCTAACTTGGGTTTCTTGAATTCAATAATCAACACAATCTAAATATCATTCAGTGGTTTCGGCTGTGCAACTCCTTGGAAAAATTTCATGTACTAGCTAGGTGCATGGTCTCTTAGGGTAGTACTAAACCAAGCTTGCTTAATAGATTCATCAGTGACATTCTTAATACTCCATACAGACTCACATATAAACCAATGTTGATCAGGATCTTCAGATCCATCTCCCCTAAAGGTAGGTAACCTCATCTCATTTTCCATGGATCTTCCTAGGTTTCCTGGCTAACTATGTACTAAACTTCTTGTAACAGTGCTCTGAGTTCTCTGATGAATTTGACTACTTGGATTACTCTAGTTACTTAATGCTGCTAAAACAACATGAGGAGTAACAATACTTACTTCAATAGTCTGCACAGTTCCTGAAGTTTCTAATTCTTCTCGGTGAGGTTTTGTAGTCTTCTCTTCTTTTGGCCCAACAGACCCTGAACATTCTTCATTCACTAAATCTTCTTCTTCTCCACTATAAAACCCTTCTTCTTGTGCTAGTGGTTCATGGTTCTTCTCAAACAAGTTCACCAAAGGAACTTCTCTAAGGATTCTCCCATTGCGCGTATGTCCAAACTCTGTGCCGTTTTCGTTGTCGCTGTCTAAATTCTTGAACATTATCTTTTCAATATGAACCACTATTGTATCTTCAAGATGTTCTTCTCATGCAATAACATCTTGATCTTCAACATAAAAAAGTGTAAACATTTTCCTCTTGGCTCCTTAAAGAAATCTCTCTCTGCTTGGCTATATGACTCTACTCTATCAATAACAAACTCGGTGATGTACCCTCCAATGGTGGTACCAAACCAGTGATCTACTACTCTTGACATGACGTTATCAACTCTCTTGACCTTATTGATCAAAGCCGACGTCCAAACCACATGCAGATAGATCTGATCTCAAAATGGGTATTTGCTAATCTGGCTAACCACTCGTATAGCTCCTGATGAATTCCTCTAAAGAAAATCTTGTGTATATCAATAAAGATATACCTTCCCAACCAGTCTTCTGCGTTGAGATTAGGTTTCTTTTTCTGGGCCTCCGTGAAGTCCTCTTCTTGTTCTTCTATCCACTTATGAATCTCTGTCTTCGATGGAAACCACTTTGACATTCCCTCAAGAAGATCCCGGTCCTGGAAACAAAACCATTTGTTGGCATGTAGGGGAAGACCCAGGGTTCAGTTATAACAACACACCAACAAGCCCTAACTACTGTCCCTTTCAGCAACATCTACGAAGCAGATGCAGTCTCACTCGAGGTAGCAATAGGGGGTTGTAGGACACAGGTGTCTACAACCAGAGGAAATGCAAAGTGGATCTAATACAAAAACAACAAAACATCTAGATATGATTTACGAACTTACTCCTAATTCGCACAGTTATAGCTTAGATCTAACATAAAGATGCAATAACAAAATATCATAAGAAAAAAGAACACCACATCAATCACACAACAACAGGATATACATGGTTCACTGTTGTTGGGTATTCTACCCTACGGACTAATAAGCTAGGGCTCTAAACTTATACGCAGAAAATGACCCTTAAGATTGAACTTTTAACCTTCTACCCAAAATCTCAACCCCTTTTCGAGCAAACAATGGAAGAATCAACTCACCTTTTTAACGATGCTTGAAGTAGATCCTCCGTTGAGCCTTCTATTTCCTTGTTGTTGCTGTCCCTTCTACAAAGCTTCCTACAATCAAGATAAGACTACACATGCATGCTACTGATCTAGTAGGGGGTTAGAAATAAAACACAAATCAAATGACATAGATGAGATTTATGAATTTTGGGACGGGAAAAGTATCTTTTTCATTAATCTCAAAATGAATCACTTACAATGAGTTCTGAGACTGGCCACCGTTCCTCGATCCTGATCCTGGGCTCTTTCTCTTCTTTTGTCCTCTAACTGCTGCAACATGAAGTGTGGACAATAATGGGCTTGGCTATTTTGGCAGAGTTTCTTTGCTATCCTTTTTTTCCTTTTTGACTAGTACCCCTACCC
>JZKD02S2050831.1:482948-505837 GCA_000966675.3 Picea glauca | reverse complement strand
TCACCAGCCTATAAAACATAATTACAATTCCTTTCAAAACATGGTTTACAATGGGGCTCGGCCTTGGGGACACTACAATCCCCCTCCCCTTATTTTTGCACTATCCTCAGTGCAATTTTACACAACATCTGCAAGATTTTCAAAATTTTTCAAGAAAAAGATGTGGGCACTCTACCCGCATAACATTTGCATTCTCCCATGTCACATCCTCAGGACCGTACCAGGTCCACTGGACCTCTACAAGTTCTATGACTCAATTCTGGAGTTGTTTTCTTTTCCTATCCAATATGCGTACAAGATGCACTTATAGGACACCTTCTGGTTCCACCTGAATCATATTCCAATCGATTACATGATTAGCATCAGGTATATATATTTCTTAAGTAATGAAATATGAGACACCTTAGGTACAGTCATGGATGCAATAATGCAACCATATATGCAATGTATATGTATGTATATACAAACAAATTCAATAACATTAAAACTATATACAAGGTACACAACATAGAATAAATAGAAAATTGTACTTATCTTTTGATTGTGAGACCTTCCACCCCATAGCAGATTTATGACTCCATTGGGCAATGGCTTCCCAAGATAGCCATGGTCCACAATCCTTATCCACATGGTCTAGGCCAAGGTACCATACCTCAGCAGCACTCCAACCATTCAAACCTCGGCAGTACTCCAACCAACGGTCTCTCATTCCTCACATGCCTGTCCACTCAGGAGTATACACCTTCACAAGCACATTCCATCGGTGTTATAGCTCCCTTCCTTGGGCTTGGCAACAGGTTGGACCGAAATTCTTAGAGCACCGTGGCTCTAGGAGTTCCAACTGCCCTCTAAGGTTTCCAAGAAACATCTTCCCGAGATACTCTTTGTAGCCAACATTTTAACTTTTATCAACATCATCTCATCTGCATCAACCACATGTAGTTATCATGAGAGAACATATAAGAATTCATTTAGGAATTTCAATTAATTCGAAAGGAAATTCAACTTTTATTCCCAGAACATGACATCATATTTCATGATTCATCTTCACTGTTGCCACACTATGAATGCAGTCATCCCTGTGATTTTTCCACAGGCACAAAACTGCCTACAATTTTCCTACAAGACTTCATCTTGCATACTGCCAACAAATTGTCGGTATTTTCTATACATCATAATTCAATATGTACAACATCTTATGCAATAATCTTATAATTTCTGCACCTGGCAATTCAATCACAATTACCAAACAACTTGACCAATAGAATGACCCATCATTCTATGCATATGCATGTCCACACTTAACAACAGTAAGTTCATTATTTCAATTTTCTGAACATAAAATTTTATGTAGTCTCCATTCTTGTGACTACCTAGCTTGTAACTTTCCTATTGCAGTGTTTAACAATTCCTTAAATGTTCTCAATTTCAGGGGTTAGCAACATTTCAGCCATCAACATAATTATTTTCATGCAATAATATATATGCATGTACTTATCAAACATATTCAACCATTGCACTTAGTATGCAATTATATCACTTATTATGCATGAGTGTGATTCTCAATGCATACTTATTTAGTGCACCTTACATTGAATTACATAATGCTCTCTATCTTGGTCATGTATCTCACCATCCATGGGTTGGAATTCTGGCAAACGTGTTGCCACATTCTCCATACACTTCCTATTATCTTTCCAATTAATTGGATGCCTTCCTTTCCGACCCGAACACTGCACAAGGAATATAATTCTGCGGTATTCATTAGTGTTAGCAAAAAGGTTGCAACCCAAGTTTATTCAAAAGTAGGAAGCTTCTGGTACCTGGTGTGGCTCAGAATCTTTCCATTTATGTACCTTTCCATATCCAACCATGTCCCGATCTCATACATGACTAGCTTTCTTGCATTCATTCTTGTAATAAGTTCTTATCTTTTAATTCTTTGGTTATTACCCCATAACCAAATTAACATGACATTCTACTATGTCGATGTGTGCATTCAGAAGCTAAAAATATTTGAATTAACACAGGCCTATAGCCTTTACCACATCCGATGGTATGTATTCAAATAATATAATCATGTGATTTAATAACATAGCTCTGGCTGAGGAAATTCTTACAATAATTTCCTTTCAACAATTATGCAAAAAGAGTGATAAAACTCATACCTGCATGACTGCCATTAAAAATTATACTACCTGAATATCTGATAGCAGTAGAAGCTTTCATACTTCTTTTATCAGACTTATAACCAACTCTTCAGCTCTCTGTTGCTTCCTTCATGCGGTAGATAAATTACCAACAACACCTGCGACATGCAAGCATTCTTTCCTTGGGTTGGCCAATCAAGACATAACATACTTACTGCCACAAATTGCGGCAACTTCTTTCTCCCTATGACCCTTTTTCTTGCAGATCCCAGAAGCATTCAATTCTTCCAGGATTCCTACAAGTTTCTCCTACATGGCCACTGTCTATGACCACGCGCCTATCCAAAAAGTCGTTTCAGGATTTCACGTATCAGGTGTTTCGATATGAGTCACCCTCGACTCTCTCTATCCCTGAAATCTGAAACAAGAGTCTAGTGCATCCTAGCTCTTCCTTTAACTTCCACCGGTGTGACCTCTAGCGAAATTAGAGGATTATCTCTCCTCCTTTCTCCCGAGGTCCGAACTCCCAAACCCCTGTTGCCTCAGATCAAAGTTTCATAGCTTTCCAGGTTCGATGGTCCCAGTCAATTCCTCGCGAATCAACAATTCACATTTCGGGGATTTTGAGAACAACTTCCTCTGTTCTCCCAACTTTCGATTCTCCGAATTCCCGATGAAAGGATTCAATGGTTCGATCTTCCCTGAGATCGACGGTTCAATACCTCTCATGAGACTTCGAGTACTGAATGACTCTTAGCGTTATCTTCCTCGCATTTGGCTGGATACGACGACTCACGGGTTTTTTTGGCACTTCTTCCTAGAAGCACTCCACCGTCTGATTCTATCCTTGTTAATCTCTTTTCACGATTCAGGACTTGGAGTGACCAAGAATTTGGCCTGCGCTCCAAGTTCACGATCCCTGAATTTACGAAATGATCCAACGGTTCAAGCCAACCACGATCAATGACCCACTTTATTATATATACCAGAGTGGTGAGTTTCCCCATCCACTAACCACCTTCCAACTTATGGCTATCTTACGGTTCCCCGCAATTTCGCGAGTTCTCCACAGAGAATTCTGAGTGTTCGTTCAATTCTAAATGACTTCTTTCCAAATATCTTGGCATCAATTCTTCTAGAATTGAATTCCTCCCTAAATTGAAGGATTTTGAATAATTCGAAGGCTTCGATGGTGTTTTCCCTTCCGAGCTTCGGTTAGTGAAATTTTAACTTCACCTTGCTGCACACTTGCACTCGGCGTGTGAACTTTCTCTGTTTCTCTCAAAGCTTTTAACTTAATCAGTGTCAAAGGGACTTGGCCCTTTAGTGTTTTCCAAAAGACTTTCTGGTGTCCTCCTGGCACCCTCTACGCTCGTCTCCTGGAGTCTTTCGAACTTAAAACAAGTTCCCTCTATAAGCACTCCTTGCGCTGGATATGCACACTCTTTATACCAAAAGTTCCATGCTATCTCTTCTGATCTTAACTTTCTAAACTGGAAGAATTATGTGTCTCTTCCATTTCTTTGCACTTTGTGGCAATTCAAATCAGTTATGGCACTCGTTAACCTTCTACAATACAAATGCGCAGACGATTAGAATTTTTCAGGCCTTTATTTCTTGACAATTCCTCATCTTTCATAACAATCGATGTTAAGAAAATCTATCAATTTCACGACTTTTCCGAGCTCTACTCGGCTCTGCAATTTTCAGGGTTTCGAAAGTTTCATTTTTGACACTTCGGGATTTTCGGCCTTCGGGTTTTCAGTACCCGGGACTTCGGGTTTTCGGCACTAGGGAGTTTATTTGCAGTGACTCCCAACCTTTTATCATTTCAATTCCCAAATTCTGAAAATTCAGTTTCCTTATTCCCTGGGCCCACAACATAGTTGTCGTCCTTAAAATCTGCTACGATTCTTCTATCTTCGGAGATTTCGGGACATTAGGACTTCGAGTTTCGGTCCACGAAGATCCCACAGTTAGATATTCGTAACCAGAGTCACCCTTTTTGCAACTCGTGTTCTTGCGAGTTAGTGAGTCGAAGACCCTCAACTCATTTCCTCTAACCGCCGATACCCGAGATGCGACACGGGTATGGCTCCCTCCTCGCTAGCATCTGCTATGCATGACCTTAGTCTAGGGATAAGTGCTAGCACCCTTCGCTATTCGCACCTTTGTGAGTTGTGGCATCCAACCCTGGTGCCTCCCTTTCACGAAACTCCGAGAAGCCATGTTGACGTTTCTCCTCTTGTTCTCTCTACTTCGCGACTTCGCGAGTTTCAATGTCAAGCTCCCATGCCCTTATCTCGCGAGTCCCCGAAATCATGAATTACTTTATTCTTCGGGCCCACAGCACAGTTGTCGCCCTTCACCACTGTGGCATGTGGTACGTTAAGGAGGGTCCACGTTTCTTTTAATGACGTCATCGGGTCCCACCTCTCTTGCTTCTCTTCTTGACCCACTTGCAGGTGGTACATCTCCATGTGTCCACGTCCATTCCTAGAAAATCCAACGGTCAGATCTTTTTCAGATATACAGCGCAGATCCTTTCAGTGTTTTGGGATTCCAAATGCCGATGCACTCTAACTCCTATTAGCCCTCCGGGCTAGACTCGTGGTTCACACGACCTCCCCTTATATGACCACAGTCATACCTCCTATTGGGGTTTCGGACTTTCCAATGCCAAAACACATATGTCCTCAGGATTTGCGATTCTCCAAACCCCGATTTCTCGATGGATGACTCTCCTTCGGGAACTTTCTGGACTACCTCGATCTCGGCCACGCGTCCCCAAGAATGGACGGTCCTCGCTGCTTCTTTCTATTTCGCGATTTTGCGATTTCAAATCCTCCAGGTGCCTTGTCTTCAGGATTCGTGAAATGCCGAACCCCGATATGTCGATGGGCTCCCCATCTCGCCCACGTGTCCCAACTGACGGACGGCTCAGATCCAATCTTGGGCTTTCACAACTTGTGATTCCCCGATGACAAAGTTCTATGTCAACTCAAAACCCCAGTAGCCGATATACCGATGGGTCGCTCGATCTTTGCCACGTGTCTCAACTGTTGGATGGCTCGGATCAAATCTCGGGACTTCACCCGGTGCAAGGTCAAAAACTCTCACCTATGTGAGTCTGGGTGTCCGGATCTCCGAATTGGACGATCACGCGACACACATCCTTCCTTAGACGGACGACTCAGATTCCCACTCACTATTTTAGAACTTGAAATGTCTTGACCTTCTTAACCTCGAGAACTCCGATATCCCTAACGCTGATATCCCGATAGGCCAACTCCTTTCAGGACTTTCACCCTCCTCTTCACGAAGTTTTAAAACCCCATGCAACTCTTCTACAGATCCGACGATTGTCGGGTAATTTTCTCAAGATCTGATGGCTCACAAGGGTTCACCTTCCCTCCCGAACAGATCCTAGAGCTTCCACACCACCGGTGTGGAGTCCTCTCTCCCTGTGGACTTATACCACAATGGCCGCATTTTCTTAATGTTGCTATACCTCTTGAGCTTTTAAAAACTCATCAAGTAACTACTTGACACTTTGGAGCAAACCAGGGTATGAAATTGACCTTCCAGACCCAATTTCCCTCGCATTCTCGGTCAAAAGACCGCTCCACTAGCCCATCTAGCCTCAGTGTCGAAACCATGTCTCTAATACCAAACTGTAGAACACCTTTTCTACTACTTTGTTTAATCGCTCTGATACCAAACTGTAGCACACCTTTTCTACTACTTTGTTTAATCACTCTGATACCAAACTATAGCACACCTTTTCTACTACTTTGTTTAATCGCTCTGATACCAAACTGTAGCGCACCCGCTGTGCGCCCTGATACCAAATTGTAACGCCCCTTTCACTCAGCTACCAAGGTCACCTGGAGAGTCCTTCAGCTGCTAATCTCCCTTGCCTTGGGTTACAAGAATAGGCCGGACCGGAAGTCTCTGGGCTCTGTGGCAGCTACAGGGTTCCTTCCAGGAGTTCTCTCCTTCCTCTGCGCACTCTCTCACCTGGAGAGAATCGCTCACAGGCCAACAACCTATTCTTCCAACCTCAATCACCTCTCTCACCTGGAGAGAGTGTTGTACAACTGGCCACCAAGCCCCCACGTAGTCTAGCACTGCATGGCCACACAACCAACGGGGAAAAACGGACATGGCTTTCCCACCGGTTCAACAATGGAGGATGGTTTCACGGATATGGCTACGGAAAAGGCTCCACGCATAGGCTCGATGCTCAAACAGAGAATGTTTCAGATTTTCAGAATCAACACACAGGGTCAAACACTAAACGTCCACCACAATCAACAAGAATCTAGACACGAACACCCCAAGGCCACAAGAATAGGTGCCACAACATAATCAGACTTATCAGGGACTGGACACTTCCATTTCCTCAATTCGACAACACGGGATAGACCCACGCTTTGGTTCTCAGGGATGCGTGACGATTTTTCCATGCAAGGGTCGACTCAAACTTAATGGTTCACAACCGAAAGGGTGTCTAGCCTTCTAGAAGAAAATACAGACACCGACCTTTTTGGTTAAGAGTGCACGAGGGTATCTCTTGCAGAGGTCGGACGGGTTCTCGTTATGACGGTCGGGTAGAATGGAGGAGGAGGAGGAGGAACCTTTCTCACGGTTCACCCTGGTCGTTTATTCGCATGCGTCAGGGTTGACACTTTTCACCCATGGCACTGCATGCATTCCACCAGCACGCATCACCCTTGTACGTCCTCCCTTGCCAACACTTAGGATAAAACACAAAATGCACATGTCTTTTTGGAATAATATTAAAATATTATTCCCAGGCTTAAGCCCCCTAGGCTTAGCCCCCAGGCTCAACACTTAGCACCTTTTCCCACCTTCCGGCCCCTAATTCCTTGCCCATCCTATGGATGCTCAATCCCCCTTCACTCATTCATCGTGGTCAGTTTGCACATGGCGGTGTTTATATTTTATTAATTGTTCTGTGTGATTACATATACAACAATGGGTTCCTGGCCTTCAACACTCAGGCTCCTTGACCTAACAACACATAAGCCTCCAACTTATACAAACTTGGCTCACCAGCCTATAAAATATAATTACAATTCCTTTCAAAACATGGTTTACAACGGGGCTCGGCCTTGGAGACACTACAAAATGAGTGAAGTCAATGAAGTTGATAATGATCATATGATAGATCAGTGTTTCTCTCTTCATCCGTGCATACATTGTAAAAGCGTACACATTGTTCCAGTAGCTTACACATGTGTTGGATCTCTTCTTCGCTATACTTGTGAATGATAGTCAAGGGAATTTAAACCACTTGTCCCTAATAGGGGGACAATTTAAAGTTTTTAGTCAGGTTATACTTATGAATGGATCAACGAAATATGAATCGTTTGTCCCTGACAAGCGGGAAATCTAAATTTTTCAATTGGGTTCCAAGTTTGATTTAGTGTTTGTGAACAGATGATCAAATATGCAACCTAGTTCCTGGTATGTAGTCTTGTTCATGAACATATTGTTGTTGATATGGTTTGTGGTAATCCTAAAACCATTCATAGTTTGTGGTCAACTTAAAACCACCAACTAAGCAGAAGACATGAAGTTATGCTTGTTACATTTTCATATTTTTGAGCCTTGACCTCTTTTTAGTTTATGGTCAACTTAAAACCATGCCATTTAGTAGAAGACATCATCTTCTGCTACAAATTCGGTTTGTGGTCATCCTGAAACCACCAGTTTTGTATGTGGTCATCCTGAAACCACCAAATGAGTTTGTGGTCACCCTTAAACCACTAATTTGGTAGAAGACACCAACTTCTGCTATTTTTTCAAGGTTCAGAGAGAATCTTCAACCAACCCTTTGAATATTCGGTTGACACATGTGATTGTCAAGTAGTGGCAGGCAATAACGAACTTATGATAAAGGGGGATGTTAAAAAATCTAATCATAGTTCATTGGTTTACCTAACTGTTATACAGTTACATGACAATTATGATCTTTTTGTATTATATATGTATGTCTATGTACATGATTATTTGTTCATTGATGATTATAGAGCATGCCTTTTTTACCAATATTCTATTTATCTCTATTCATCATAGTTTCCTGTTCTTGTTCAATTACTTCCATTATGTTTCTTCATTTTATTCATTAGGAATCTAACAAATATAACACAATATAGTAAAAGAGAAGAAATAAATCCTTTCGAGATTGGACTGTGAGATCGCCATGACTATGTTCCTTAAAACTCTAAGGAATGGAATGAAAGGAAATCTCATCGCTGTTTGTTACTTGCTAACAATGATAGCAAGTGTTATTTTATCATGGACCCTCTACGTTCGGTCTTGTTCTCCCTATTTATCCCATACTCTGCACGTTTATGTTCATCGTGACTTTTCTCTTCACAAGAACGCTCACTACACGAGCATGGATGGACAAACAAACAGTGATCAAACAACGATTTACTCTCACATATTCTTGGGCCTCAACCACTCTCAGCCAAACATCTCACTTACTACATATTCTTCGGCTTCAACGACACTCAACCAAATTACTACATATTCTTGGGATTCAACGACACTTTCAGCCAAACATTCCACTTACTGCACATTCAACACTATACTTTTTCATTTATTTTTACAATGTTTTATGTTAAATTGAACACTTTATTTTTTCACTTATTTTTACAATGTTTTATGTTAAATATTATTACTTATTTTTATAAACAATAATATTTTTTTTTATTATTATATGAATTTCTTTTTAAAAAAGATTATTCATTTCGTATGAATTTACCTATATTAAATTTCATTGTTAAACATTTATTTCGCAACTAACTCTCTAGAAACTCCCCTGGTCGAATATTTTCGATTTAGCGAAGATATTTTTTAACATTAACCCCTCATATGACCGAGGGCTAAGAACTAGGCGCTCTAGGGATTTGAGCATTTTAAAACCTCAGATTTTCCGAACGGGCGAACTGGAGAATAGTACAATAGTTCAAGGGTCCTCGTTTATTTGAGATCAACTACTCATATTTCTCTGATTCAAGCTTGGACGATCTACGGTGAGCGCAATAACACACACAACACTCGCGAAGTTTCGATCACCGAAGAAGATATCGGACAACTCCTATTCCTCCACCAGATCAACTACTCTCTTCCTCCTTCGCACTATGTGCTTCGACGATTTTTACACAACACCTTTTCACTAATCTGTCGAATCGTCGAAGTATTAAATCGACGGTCCTTGAGCTCTGATGGATGGAGAGTTCAGATTATTTTTGTTCCGGGTTCAACGATTTCTTTTGTTCGTCCACACAACACAACTCTTCTTATTTTCCGACGTTCAACTGGAAATAAATATCAATGACCCACAATGTTCAACCAATGGACGACCGAGATTCTTTTCGGACTTCAGGAGTTTTCTCCCTGTCTTCAACGACACAAATTCGCCGAAGTGTCGAATCTCTGGAGTGACGTAAGCTTGATCCAACAGTTTAAATGTCTTTTGGAATGAGTGGTCAGGATCCACTTCGGTGCTTCGACCTTGGGGGATTTTTCTGTCACTGCTTTACATCGTCGAACTGTCAGATGGGTTCCCCCGTGGCCAGCAATTCGATTTCTTCCTGCAATCTCTTTATTACATTGGGATGTCTGAGCAGCTCACTCATTGCCCATTCTAACGTAGTTGATGTCGTCTCCAACCCACCCGCAAACATGTCCTGCAGAAATACAAATCCAATTAATACAAAATGATGATCGACTGAAATTTAAGAATGGGGATCATAAATAATATAGAATGGAAAAAAACCAAGAGACATACAAACACAAGAGCCTTGATGGTTTCCCGTGTGATTTTAGTGTCGGTATCAGCCATGTGGAGCAGTACATCTGCCTCTTTCTGGCAATTTGAGGCCGCTGCCATAAGATGATTATGATTCACATGGTCGTTTATTATTTTCTCTACAAATTCATCGAAAGTTTTATGGATCTTCTTCATGCGCTTATTGATACCTTGCAAATCAAGCCAATCCAAATATGGAATGAAGTCTCCAATGTTGAAGTCTCCCACCGTAGCTGACAACACTACCAACAGATCCTTAAACCCTTTGAAATCAACACCGAAATCATTGTCAGAAAATCTCCTATTCACCAGTATTCGCCAAACTATATCGGAGGTGAGAGTAGAGATGTCCTTGCTCACATTCACGCTCATTCTTCCGATCTCACTCTCCTCCCAAATTGAACGAATCATCGCAAACACCTCTTCCTCTTCCACATGTTTAAAGGACTCATCGAATCATGAGTTTTGAAGAAGAAGAAACTACGACTGTAGGAACACAGCCCGAGCAGAGAAACAAAATAGAACCATATTTGTCAGCAAGGGATTTAAGAGTACGGTGAGCAGGGAATACCAATTGGTAGAGGTTTCCGATGATGGGAAATCCATAGGGTCCTGGAGGCAATCTGGCACTAATCCTTCTCTTGTGCAATAGCCAGAAGAAGAAAGAGAAGATTATACAAAGAATAGATGCTGTGGCAGCTCCCCTACCAGCTACTGTTAATGTTGCAGGCAGAGGGAGAGACACACTCAGATTATGAAAAAACATATTAGATACACCCGTGACCCTTTGTAAGTGCTGCATTGAATGGGTGGAAAGGAAGAAGCGTCTGCTGTATATGGAATTCACGTCAGTTCAGTTTATTTTGATAAAACATTAATCTCTAAAATAAATTAGGTTTACTCATGATATTAAATTATTAAATTGGATTCATGATATTAAATTGGTGTATGAGATTTCTCTACTCAATTATTTACTCAATTATTTGATTGGTAAAGTTTTTAGATTTCAACATATGATATTTTAAGAAAAAACAAATGTGATTAATCATTAAATCTACTCAAAATGTATAGTGAACTATTGCAAGTTTTAAATAATTTGTTTTTTTTTTAAATCCAAAAATATAAAAAACTATTGCAAGTTTTAAATAATTTGTTTTTTTTCTAAAATCCAAAAATATAAGTGACAAGTTTTAAACCATCAATTTGTTTCTTTGAGAAAATTAAAAAAAAATGGATGGCAAGTATCAAACCATTTGTTGCTTGTGAGAAAATTCCCAAAATATGAAACCCACATGGTCCTATAAGGAGCAATAATAGAATTTTTCAACAAAAATCTGGCAATAATCATACCACACCACAAATCCACACGATGTCCTCATTGGTTGAATAAACAATATGAAGCTGCATAGCAGCTAGTCCCTGCTATGCAGCGAATTTATCGGAGGACACGTTCATGGTAGCGAATTTAACGAAGAACACGTTGGCTTATTGGGTGGCTTGGCTTACAAGATTGGGTAGCCAAAATCTAGGTTGGGAAGGTGGGATTCACACCAACATTTGAGAAAGGAAAGAGATATAATCCAATCTTATTACCTCAAACCTTACAATCATCAAATTTTTTTAATATATTTATAACAAGTAAATAATAAAATAATAGATTAATAAAAAATACTACAAATAAAATTAAAATTATTGATATATTCAAAGCATAAAAATTTTCATATATTCAAAGCATGTATGTTGATTAAAAACTGAACTTTATTAGCAAACTGCACTATATAAAAAAAAAAAAAATTTAATATAGTTATAACAAATTATTTAACTTTCATTCTTTATTTTTGAACTTTTTGTTTATAATTCTTTGAGTTATAACAAATCTGTTTAACTTTAGTCTGTCATTTTTGGAACTTTTTGTTTATAGTTCCATCAAGGCCATTTTTGGAACTTTTTGTTTATAGTTCCATCAAGGCCAATACTCTAGGTCATTTCACATGAGATATTGGATATTGGGCTTTTAGTGAAAGGTTAACCAACAAGTTTACTTACAATAGCATAAAGATTCTTCAATAGGGTAAGGATTCTTCACACATTTACTTACAGCCTTCAACACCAGTCCTTGCAAATAATGAGTCACTAACTTTTGTTTAGGATTTTTTTAGGCTTAATTTCACAACAATTGGATTGTTGTGACATGTAGGTAATGGATTGTATGTGTGTATGGTGTGCTAGGATGAGGTTTAACGGAATGGAATACTCTAGGCCCGAGTTCAATTCGAGGGGCTTTTGTTCTTTTAATTTGACAAGATATTGAAAACGAGGAACATGAGTTTCCTTGGGTAGGTCATGAAGCTTTATTTTGGGTTCAATAGTAGCTATATACCATGTGTGAGGAGAACACACCAATAACTGGTAGGAGCATTCAAAAACTGCAGATTTGAGGCTTTAGACCAGAATACACCGGTTCAATAGTAGTTATACACCGCATGTGACAATAACATACCAATAACTAGTAGGAGCATTCAAGAACTGTGGATTTGAGGCTTTAGACCAGAATACACCAATAAGTTGTAGAACACACTATTAATTGGTAGGAGCATTCAAGAACTACAAATTTGCGTTGTATTTCAACAGAACGTGGAGAGAAACCCTTCGTAGAGCTATCGAATTTTTTTTTCCAAGTGATTAACAAAATCCTATGAATCCTTTGGGCAACTTGTCATGATTTCAATATTGATACTTTCTCTTACACTACTTTCTAGTTGCCACACACTACCTGCTACCCAAAAATTAAATGTTGAACGGAATTAGATTTACTACCTCCTAGCCAAAACTTAAATGTTGAATGGAATTAGATTTATTTTTTACCTTCTGTACCAGAAATTAAATGTGGAATGACATTAGATTTGTAAACTTTACATGTCCAACACTTGTTCTCTATTCTTTTGTTTGTAAACTTTTCATGTCCAACACTTGTTCTCTGTTCTTTTGTTTGTAAAATTTTCATGTCCAACACTTGTTCTCTATTCTTTTGCAGCATGGTGTGACATCTTCGTTGATATTATTCAAGAATTTTTCCAGCTTTGACTCATTAGCAATTGGAAAATTTGTAATTTCTAATTCTCAGATATCCATCTAAAATTTCTCTCATTTTCCAAGTTCTTATGGTGGATTCTAACAAAACAAAAAATCCATCTTGGTTACAGTTCAAAGTCACTCGTCTCAGTATGAAAGAAGCATTGAGACATCAACAACATAGAAAAAAATCTAGTGGGACATTGGGCAACTGGAAGAAACAATAAGTTATGAGCAATATTAGAAGAAATGTAAACTACAAAAATTCAAATAGGAAATAGAGGATATTTTAGATAGTTTCTAAATATCCATGAGGTTAGTGGTTGAGCTACACATGGCTACTCCGATGTGGAGAACACCTTCGTTTCCAACTTCCTTCGATGTTGCACTACATAAATAGGTGGATTAATTCTAGGCTTATCCATCAAGGAGGTGAATGAAGGATAGGTATTTTGTGGTGTTAGATTCATAATTAAGAAAAATGCAGAAACATAATGGAAATAATTGAAACAATCAGGAAACCATGATGAATAGAGATAAATAGGATATTGGCAGAAAACACATACTCTATAATCATTAATGAGAAAATAATCATGTACATAGACGTACATATATAATACAAAAAGAAAATAATTGTCATGTAATTGTATAACAGTTAGGTAAAACAACGAACTATGATTAGAGTTTTTAAAATTCCCCCTTAATCATAAATTTGTTCTTGCTTGAAATACTTCCACTTCTTGACAATCAAGAATGTGTCAAGCGAATATTCAGAGGGCTGGTTGAAGATGCTCTATGAACCCTAAAAACAATAGGA
The DNA here is from genome assembly GCA_000966675.3 of Picea glauca. Classification (NCBI taxonomy): domain Eukaryota; kingdom Viridiplantae; phylum Streptophyta; class Pinopsida; order Pinales; family Pinaceae; genus Picea; species Picea glauca. Next base: position 491,949 of record JZKD02S2050831.1, on the reverse strand, counting down.
GAAGATGAAGACTTCTACTAAACTGATGGTTTTAGGATTACCAAAAACCATATGAGCAACAATATGTTCAGGAACAAGACTGCATACCAGGAACTAGGTTGGATACTTTATCATCTAGTCACATACATTGGTTCCTCAATATGAGATTACTATCTCATATTCCCCCCCTAAATCAAAGATTCAATGTCTCTGATACACCATCAAGCTACACAGTGGTGCATGCCACAACTTGACACAACATCCTCTCTATGGAAAAGAGGAATACAACTTCGTGACTCGACGGGACTTACTAAATAGATGGGGAATACAACATCCTATGGAAAGACTTATAACTTGGACCAAAAAATCAGGGGTGTCGGGTACAACTGATCATGTAGCCAATTACAATCATATTCTGAACAGACACAAATCCATAATGTAGGATAGAGACAAGTCCTGAATGAACTGCAAATCAAAGGTAGACTTCAAAACTTGAAGTCTAACATTTCTTACTAATATTCCCTAACCATTCAAAATGAATATGTTTCCGCGTTCCCTTCAGATACCTTATTGAGAGGTGATTTGTCTTCCCACAAAATCTGCATGGGTGAAGATCAAAACAGTTTGACTTATCATGGCAAGACCGGTGATAGTGTTTGCATTGTATGGGTTCTTTATCTAACCAATTATCATGATCATACAAATCTGGAATATTTGTAGCAATATCATCATCAAAAATATCCTATACCTGTTCCTTACCAATATCCTCAAGCTCTGTCTTCTTATCATCATTCAAAAAACCTTCACTCAAAAAGTCAACATGTTCACAATAATTAGGAATATGGAAAAGGTTGGGAGCATCCTTTTCATATCCTAGTCCATATCGATTGCATTTAAAGCATAATTCTTCCCATGGTCGAACAATTCTAATTTCTTCATCATATTTATCTGCGACTTTTTTTGACATAGGGACTTCATCCAACTCATCTTCATGTTTACGAGTGTCATCACTAGTCAAATGAGATTCTTCATTATTTTCATCCTTGATGTCATTTAGTTTGTTGAAATCACATTCTTGTTGTCAAAGGAGATTTATCTCATCAGATAACATTTCGTTTTGAAGTTTGAAGATATCAATCTTCTTATGCATAAATCATAAACATGTGAGGACAAGACTAAGAGTGCTTTTGTTAATTGAAATTGTAGATTCCATATTTGAGTTGATTAAGGAGCGTAGTAGTGTAAATATTTTTTCAACTCTCGTCATTATGAAGAGTTGTAAGACTTAAGAAGTGACTAAGACACACACATAAAGATCCTAAGATCCTAAAACCCCTTATTCAATTTCGGCTAGGTCTACAACTTAAAAGATAACACCAAATACAATTTTGCAAATGCAATTTGTTGGACCCCTTATAACACCTTTACAACCACCTTATAACTTCATTACAAAAAGGGAACCCTCTATAAAAGATTTGATAACCTCTTTTATCTCAATTACATAAAATGTCATAATTATCATAAGGAGAAAACCACCTTTGTCTTAATGCTCTTCACTTTACCTACTAATCTTACTTATGTTACCAAAAGAACCCTTCTCAATTGGATTGCATTTATAAAGGCAAAGCTACAAATCATAAATAATTGAGTTTCATTTGATTCTTTTATGTACTGGATACTTTCAAACTTAGATAGAATTCTTTGGGTGTCGAGTATGCAGTATGGCCTACTTTAGACCCACTCTATCTCCTTTCAAACAAATCGGGATGGGTTCTTTTAAACACAGAGAAAAATGTTGGATTGTTACTAGTGGTTCTTCTCTTTCACACACAAAAATTATGTCCTCAAGAATATAAAAATATTAATAGAAAGTTAAAGTAAAGACAATATAATATCCTTTAAGTGATTGATGCTTGGGATAATGGAGTCCGTGACCAATCTTTTCACCAAGGCCACGATTTGGAGCTGTAAACGAACACTGCAGACAAAGATCAAATATATTGTTTTCACCTTTGTTTTTAAAACTTATTCAATTACCAAATCATGGATAGAGAGAATGGTATCACTAAGGATTTGTCCGATATGAGTTCGTTGCGTCATCCTTCTGCCATCGATTTGAAAAATCGTATATTTACAGAAAATTCAAAGTTTTACAGAGCACACGGATAGTCGTACCTTCAAGAAACAAACCAATGATCTTTGTTATTGGAGGTCCAACTCTGCAGCTTTTCACACTAACTTCGATCATATTGAACAAATTTCCCACTTCATTGTATTGGCGCATATTTCACTACCCATGCAATGTGCAGTCTCATTCGATGGTTGTAGTTATAAATTCATCATCCCACGTATTCCTTCTTCATATTCATTACGGGACCTCCATCTCTTTTATTCATTCATCACACAACTTTTCATTCAATCACCACATACCGATACAAAATCCCATTTATCAGAAACATGCATAACCATGCTCTGATAAATTATTTTTTCATGGGCTCGTAGGTATCATACATTGCTCTAATACCACTATTAGATTCATAATCAAGAAAAATGCATAAACATAATGGAAATAACTGAAGCAATCAGGAAACCATGATGAACAAAGATAAATAGAATATTGGAAGAAAATCCATACTCGATAATAATTAATGAGCAAATAATTCATGTACATAGATGTACATATATAATACAAAAATAACATAACTGTCATGTAACTGTATAATATTTAGGTAAAATAACGAACTATGATTAGAGTTTTTAACACCTCAAAGGTACGCCTAGACCTTGACAAAGTGAAATTTGTTAAACAACCCACTATGTATAGTATATATAGGCCCCACTTCACAAGGTGAGGTTCACCATCCTCCCACGTGGCATTAGCTTGTGTTTGTTCCTCTCTTCTTGGATAACAGTGTTGCTTGGTCCCTAGAGGAGAAACTGAGACAAGAAGGGATGTTGAGCGAGGTGTTGCTGCTAATGATGACACCACAACTACTACTGACTTATCTGCTTCAACTCCTTTGTTTTTCGAAGCACATGGAAATACACCCTCCAATTTAATGGGAAGCATCAAAAACATGTACAACAATGTATACAAGCTTAATTACACCTATATGAGTATCGATAAATCCCTTTTGTTGAAGCCCCACAAATCGTTCATATGTTACAACAGTTTTCCATAAATCGAATATGCCACTCATCACATCTACTATGCATGTCGTAATGATAACAACAATTCCCAATGCAGCCTTCAACTGAGCACTCAAGCGGGGAAAATATGTACCTATGGTTTTTAAGGCTAGTAGGCTTTTTCTATATTCTTAAAGTTGTTAGTCCATTTCTTATTATTATTATTATCATTTGTTTCATGACCAATCTCTTGTTGGAGATACTAGCTTCCCCACAAGGCAACCATAGTACTTCTTCTTGTGCATGCCTAAATCAATTACTTATTGGGAAATCAGAACATACATCTATGCTAGGGTAAATGTGGGTGGATGATGGCACCCACAAAATATCTTAAATAAGATGGTTGTGATATGGGAGGGTGCATACTTAGCCAATGGAATACCTATGCTAGCTTGGTTACTAGGGAATCATTGGCAATAATTGGTACCTTTTAGACTCAAGTATCTCCCTCTAACGAGCACACCATGGGCACTTGTTACTCAAAGCTCCGAAGCATGGGTAATTCTAAGTCAGGTGAAATGTAAATAAATTCTAAGAAAAAAGAAGATTGTGCCTTCTTATTCTAGAAATGTAGTAAAAAAGTGGAATGACAATACCTTCTCCTCATTAAAAAGGAAGCAAATCCCCCTACATTATTGTTTTTAATCAACTGCAAGTGAAAGAACTGATTGAATTGAAGGAAATGACGGGAACGATCGGCCCTAATAAGATAAGTATTTATCTATTGCATGTAAAGAACTAGTAAAGACATTGCCCATGTCTTCTATCAGACATGAGAGGGGGTTTTTAGTGAAATCATTGTTATCGTTTATGACTTTTTCTCAAGTATTGAATTTGATTGTTCTCAGACTTGGATTCTAGCTTCATGTTTCTTCTTGGGATGCAAGCATCCATTTTCATTGACTCTTTTACAGGTTTTAAGTGATTGATGGTTGAGATAGTGGAGTCCATGACCGATATTTTCACCAAGGCCGCGAGTTGGAGCTGTAAACAAACGTTGCAGAGAGAAATCAAATATCTTGTTTCCACCTTTGTTTTTAAAACTTATTTCAATTACCAGATCATGGATAGAGAGAATGGTATCACTAAGGGTTTGAAATCAAATATCTTGTTTCCACCTTTGTTTTTAAAACTTATTTCAATTACCAGATCATGGATAGAGAGAATGGTATCACTAAGGGTTTGTATGCTATGACTTCGTTGTGTCATCCTTCTTCCATCGATTTGAAAAATCATATATTTACAAAAAGTTCAAAGTTCCACATAGCACAGGGACAATCGTACCTTCAATAAAGAAACCATTGGTCTTTGTTATTGGAGGTTCACCTGTGCATTTTTTCACACTAACTTCCATCATATTGAACAGATTTCCCACTTCATTGTATTGGCGCATCTTTCACCACTCATGCAATGTGGAGTCTCATTCGACAGTTGTAGTTATAAATTCATCATCCCACATATTCCTTATTCATCTTCATTATCGACATTCCATATCTTTTATTCATTCATCACATAACTCTTCATCCAATCACCACATACCGTTACAAAATCCCATTTATCATAAACATGCAGAGCCATGGTTTGATAAATTATTTTTCCACAGGATCGTAGATATCATACATATCTATGATACCACTATTAGATTCATAATGAATAAAAATGTAGAAAGATAATGGAAATAACTGAAGAAATGAGGAAACCATGATGAACAGAGATAAATATAATATTGGAAGAAAAGGCATACTTTGTAATCAATAATGAGAAATAATCATATACATAGACATACATATATAATACAAAAAGACCATAATTGTCATGTAACTCTATAACAATTAGGTAAACCAACAAACTATGATTAGATTTTTTAACACATGGAAGGTACACCTAAACCTTGACAAAGTGAAATTTTTTAAATAACCCACTATTTCGAGTATATATAGGCCCCACTTCACAAGGTGAGGTTCACCATCCTCCTACGTGGTGTTATCTTGTGTTTGTTTCCCTCTTCTTCGATAACAATGTTGCTTGGTCCCTGGAGGAGAAGTCAAGATGGGAAGGGATGTTGAACGAGGTGTTGGTGCTAATGATGACACCACAACTACTGCTGACTTATCTGCTTCAACTCATGTATTTTTTTAAGCACACGGAAATACACCCTCCAATTTAATGGGAAGCATCACTAACATGTAAAACATTGTATACAAGTTGAATTACACCTATATGAGTACCGATAAATCCCTTTTGTTGAAGCCCCACAAATCGTTCATATGTTACAACGGTTTTCCATGAAGCAAATATGCCACTCGTCCCATCTACTATGCATGTCGCAATGATAACAAGAATTCCCATGTCGCAATGATAACAAAAATTCCCACTGCAGTCTTCAACTGAGCACTCAAGACAAGAAAATATGTACCTATGATTTTCAAGGCTAGTAGGTTTTTTCTCTATTCTTAAAGTTGTTACTTCATTTATTATTATTATTATTAGTTTCATGACCAATCTCCTTCTAGAGATACTAACTTCCCCACAATCCAACCATAGTACTTCTTGTGCATGCGCAAATCAAATTACTTATTGGGAAATCAGAACATACATCTACGCTAGGGTAAATGTGGGTGATGATGGCATGCAAGAAATCGCTAAAATAATATGGTTGTGATATGGGACGGTGCATACTTAGCCAATGGAATGCCTACGCCATCTTGGTTACCAGGGAATCATTGGCAGTAGTTGGTACCTTTTAGATTGGTACCTTTTAGATTCAAGTCTCTCCTGCTGATGAACACACCAGGGAATTTTAAGTCAGGTGAAATGTAAATCAATTATGGAAAAAAGAAGATTGCGTCTTCTTATTCTAGAAATGGAATAAACAAGTGGAATGAGAAGACCTTCTCCTCATTAAAAAGGAAGCAACTCCAACTAAATTATTCTTTTTAATCAACTGCATGTTTTCGTTACGCATGTCTTCTATCAGACAGGAGTGCAGGCTTCTAAGGAAATCATTTTTATCGCTTCTGGCTTTTTCTCAAGTATTCACTTTGATTATTCTCAGACTTAGATTCTAGCTTCATGTTGCTTCTTGGGATGCTAGCCTCCTTTTCCATCGACTCTTTTACAGGGTTCGTCGTGTTCACGGTTAAGTTACAAGTTCTTTGTCACTTTACCTCCAGTTTGTCCTTAATCTCCATCCTCCATCCTTGTCCTCTCGGCCCTAGTTTGGGTGTTTGTTGTTAAGTTTCAGGTTCCTCGTCACTTGCCCTCTAGTTTACAGAGAGTTGCTGTAAATATTTGTCCGACATCTTTGTCCTCTCGTTGTTGTAAATATATGACCTCCCGTTATTGTAAATATATGACCTCCTGTTGTTCCTCGCATACCTCCTTTGAGTAATTGCGGAGAGCTAATGAACAAGAGGTGAAAGCCAAATAATTTTTGTGTTTCAGAACAGAATGAGTGAGCCTCTTTCCTAAGGTGCTTGGTGAGATTATTGCACAAATTTACGATGCTAATTGTGATGCAGTGCAAGTTCGCGGAAACATGCATGTGATGCAATGAAGGTTCGCGGTTCTGACATGGATTCCCACTCCAATGTATTAAATAGGTCACTTCACACTATTAAATATGTCATACGAACGATATTAAATATGTCAAATTTAAGGTATGTGTCAAATTTCCGATTTTTTTAATTTTTAAATGATTTTTTAAACATTGACAAATACTAATAATATTTGGTCCTCCACCGGGGGTAAATAAGTCACATTAAAACATTTTATCCAATGAAAATTTGAATATTTATAAATTTAAAAATATAAAAATATTTTTATTTGTTTATAAAATTAATTTTAATAAGTAATTTCCAAAACTTTAGGTAAAAGTTAAATAGTCAACGAAACTAATAGATGGTCAATCTCTACCGATTACTATTGGCAGGGACTAATAAATATCCATTTGACAATTTGTAATAACTTGTTTCACTGAAAATATAATAATAATTATACTCATGTATTTTTAATGGTGTTGGCAAAACGTTCTACCATTTGCGTTTTCTGGTAGGAAATCTGGTGATGTAAATTTAGACAAAATCTCTATTTTTTGTTGTTTAAATTGCATTTTTAAATGCATAAATGGATTCAACATGTTAAAAACACTTGGGGAACTTTAGGTGAAAAAGGGGCACATGTCTCCTTGCCCCTTTTTGACCCCCTTTGTTGTTTTCCTTAGCTTGGTATCCTTTGGTAAAAGTCATTTTTTCAATATTTTTGCATATAAGTTAGGATTGCATTCCCACTTTTTGCATCTTGTTGTTTTTTTCTCTTTGTCATACGATCAACCCCACCAAAGTGCGACACAAAACCTTCATTGTCGCTCTAGAAGTGTCATAATTAGGTGGTAGAGCCTACCTTTACATGGATGCCCTAGGTAGATCCTTGTTACATTTTTGGCGTCCATGCTATCAGTAATGACTATAGACTTGGGGGTCCTTTTTAGTCTTGTCATGATTATGAGATGAAGCCTCATTCTTTTTTTCACCATCACCCTAGGCGTTGCCCTCAGGATTCTCTATTGAGCATGATTTGTTGTCTTTCAAGCTTGCTTTGAAATTCGAAAGCAACATCCAACGAGACTGTATTTATTCTTTTCAATCTCGTATGGATTACTTGAGAAAAGTATCCCCTTGGAGTCTTATTTAAGCCATTTTTAGACTCTCTAAAAATGAAAATATTGTCAATCTATGTTTTGTCCTTGACGCTCTCCAAACTCAAATTTGGTGGCACATCTGTCTGGTGGTAGTTTACCCCTTTTTCGGTCCGGATGACTAATTTTATGAATAAAGGTATGCTCTAGGAACTTCAATTCACTAGAAGAGTATTCTCAGGCATAAGTTTACCCCTTTTTCAAGCTTGAGGAACTAAACCTTTGAAAAATGAACAATCTCTTTTGTTTTGGTTTATCACCTTTTTTGGGCCTTGGAGATTACTTACAAAAAAAAACTCCCACGGAGTCCATAGTTAAGCTCTTTTCAGACTCCCTAAAATTGAAAATATCACCAAGTGACCTTGTTTCTTCACACTCATTAAGTGGTCCAAAAGAACATGTACTAGCATGAGTTTAACCCTTTTTCCAGCTTCTAGATTATAGCGGAAAAATGTATGCCTCATAAGATTTGTCTCACCGAGAGAGTTATCCTCAGTTATTTTTATAGTTTTTTGGGCTAAGGAGACTAAACTTAGAAAAAGGTTGTGATTTCATAGTTAAGCTCTTTTCAGACTCCTTAAAATTGAAAATATTATCGGGTGAAATCATGAAGGTGGGTTACACTTTTGCTTGTTTTATGACAAAAAAAACTGTATTTTCACAAGTTATTCAACTTCCGGCATATAAAAGTATTTTTTTTATTTAGAATTTCACTTTACAGTAAAAACGAAACTTGTGAANAATTGTGTTAGCTTTCTAATGACTATTTTTCAATTTTTTTTTATCATGATTTGATATGTCAAATTGACAATTGTTTAACAGTATGTTTCTTCAACACGAAATGAATGATAATGAGTTACTTATTTCTACAACAGTGTTTTTTTTATTAAACTTATGTTTTGAAGAAACAAAATATACTACAACAATCTACAGAGACTCTATTTTATTATGACTATCATTTTGAATTTAACGGATGAATATTATAATTTCTAGAATTTTTTTAAGTTGACCAAGCTGAAAAGGTTGCATATTTTAAACACATGTTTTTCTACAACATGTATCTATCTTAATTTTTACTTAAAAGTAAAATCTAAAAATACCCTTTTGACGAGAACATTTTAACAATTATGAATATAA
>JZKD02S2050831.1:461618-482898 GCA_000966675.3 Picea glauca | reverse complement strand
CCGAATAATATTTCGGCCGAAAGTAATATTTGTTCGGCCGAAAAATTGCCGCTAGAAATTTTGGAGACCCGATTGTCACGAAAGTGTTACCCAGCTTCATGATTTTACCCTATCGAGTGATATTGTATTTATCACACTCTTTAAAATGGCTTTGAATAGACGTCTTTTCAGTGCATGTTTAACCCTTTTTCGAACCAACTAGACTAACTCCAAAAAAGGTACTCCGGGGAATCATCTTTTGTGTTTTTTCAGACTCTCTAAACATAAAAAAACTATTGATCTTACCTTCTCTGGGCTCGTAAAAATTACATAGAAGGGGTCTCATTGTGGCATGCTTAATCACATTGGCGGGTCTCATCTTTGCGTATTTGGCCTAATGTCATCTCCATGTTTCTCTCAAATGAACCTTTGAAGCATTCCTTATACGCAAGTCTTGCAACACCTTTTTCCTCTACGATCTGACACATTGACCCATGGACGAATTTTCCCCGAGTGCCCTTATCCTACACATGTCCCCTTACCTCGAGCCTTAGTGTGTTCCATGCACTTGTAGCAAGTTTTATTGTCGCGACACTCGTTCCTACTTTGTAATGTAGCATTCTTTTATTCTTTTTCAAGATCGTTAAAAATTGAAAAAGGAAAAAAAATCAAATATTAAAAAAATAGGGGACAGGAAATATACATTCTTTTTTCGGTAGAAAAGAGGGTCGCAACAAAGAGAGTAAGTCCCCAATAGGATAAAACTCCTTTCTTTGAGGCAAAGGAATGAGATATGTTTGGGAGATATCATAATCCCTCACAACCATTGGATAAAAGAAAAGGACCACAGTTGTTAAAACCCCAAGTCCTTCAGACTTTGTTGCTCCGACAATTTTCATTATTGTTGTAAGTTAGGAAAAATACCCAAATCTATGATGTCCTGGAGTGAATCTACACCGTAGATCACTAGCAGAGCACATGTTATCGGATTCCAAGTGGTTTGGTGATTCGAAACTTTGGGATAAATTGGTTGTTGTTGCGCGGAGTAGAGAAATTCCTGAAGTCCCGAAGTCCAGAGTAAATCTTGACCGTTAGTTGTTGGGTACACATTTCTGTATATTTTGAGTATTTCGAATTCAACTATCCGAAAGGTTCTGGGTGAATGTTTCTAGGGTGCACAGAAATTCCCATAGAACCGAACCCTGGAGTCCATACTGATCATTCATCGACAATTAAACATGGACCATAGATCTCTTCCCTTATCCAATTCAACGTTTAGAAGTTTGAGATTTTGGTGGTGAAAGGGAGCAGAGAAACCCAAATCCTGAAGTTCCAGAGAAAAGGAAATTCATGGATCTAGATATCAAACGAGAACCTTTAGATATCTGAGCCTTCATCTTTCAAAAGTTTGGTAGTTCAGCACTCTGGATAAATTGAGTCATAGACGTTAAAACATATGGGACTCCTAGAATTCCTAAGTCTGGATTAGACGTCAACCATTGATCATAGGAGAGCGTGAGTCGTTAGATCCCCGATCCCTTCGGTGATTCGATGAACTAGATGAATTAGTTCAAGGTTTTTTGGTGTTGAGAAACTCTGAATCCCAAAATTCCAGAGTTTCGAGGTATATCTCCAACATAGAATATCGAGTGAAGATAAATCTCACCAATCATCTGATTGAAGCCATAATCATTCATGAAGGAGACAGGAAGGACAGGGTAAGACCTATATCTATCTGTCAACCTCGCTTGACTAAATTTGGTCGATAACACTCCAGGTAAGTTAGAGAGTTGGAGTTGAAATAACACTGATATCAAATATAATAAGGTTTGGAAAATAAAACAAGAACATAAAAAGGAAGATCAGAGGAATAAAGGACACCCATAAATCATACTCTCAAGACTGGAAATAGTAGAAGATGAATACAAATATATAGGGAAAAATAAAGATGTCAGATATAGGAAGGTTTGGGGAAGAAATGAAAAACAATCAGAACATGTGAATAAATACTACATCTTAGAGATCACATGATTTGCAGTACCATCAAAAAGAAAAGAAGAGTAAGAAAATAAATAACAGGTTCAAGAGATTGTACTTTCAATAATTGTAGTGCAATATCAATCCACATGAAGAAAGAAAGAAGTAGAGTTCAAGGAGATGATGAGTATACAGACGAAGAGTAAGATTATTCTGCATCAAAGTGGGTATTTTTCTAAGCCATATAGCTTGGAGACTCTGAGTAAATATGTATGTTGAATAGGATGAGTTCATGTAGTAGATACTAGAGTTCAAAGAACCATACTTCAAGCAACATGAAGTGCTTGCAGAGATAGATTCAGATCAATCAAATAACATAAGTACAAAGTAACATATTGATCAATTTAGAAAGCAGTGTTCCCACATAGGTATCAGTTTGTAGTTTCACAGGAAAAAGTTTATGATTATTGTATGTATGCATTCAAGAAGGGATATCTTTAGTACAAGTTATTCTAGACATGCATAGTTTGATGAGAAGATAGATCAAATCAATGGACATATTGGATTTTCTTTGATCAACAGGAACATGTGATGATAAGTTGTACTATATTCATGAGAAGTCTTCATAATAATACAATGACAAATGGGTCAACATGCTACACATATGAGTAGCATGGTTATGGACAATTCATGACATATGGACAGATATGGATTTGTGAGATGATTAGAATGTACAAGAAACATGAGTCATATGCATATTAGGATATTTACAATTGGAATAAGTGGAATCAGTTGGAATCAGTTGGTCACAGAAAGGAAAGTAGTGAAAGACACAAAAAAACACGAAAAGAGAAATCGTTAGCAAAATCTATATCATGAGAAGGACATTTTTGAGCAACATGGTCAAGTGAACATGAAAAGTAAATGATGAAATCATATTTTGAATTTTTTTTATATATATCAGTCAATTACATGAGGAAGTACCAATGGATAATAAGTAGCATTGGAAGAGAGGAAAAGAAACATTTCACAAGTATTTATACATCTTGCATATTATCAGAGAGAGAGAGATCTAGAAAGGAAGATCAGTAGCATGCAGACGAGGGGAGATATACCCATAGGGGAAACTATTATTTTTCTCACAAGTGGTTAGAGAAGGTATAGTATTAGGAGGATAGATATCGACATGGGGAGTTAACCTTTGTTCAAAGATGAAGAGAAATAATAGAGGCATGAAGAAGGGGGGAGCAACCTGAAGGGTAGATACACGTTTACATTGATGTCAAAAGGGGGGATATAGAAAAATTGATGAAGAGCGATGATCATAGGGGTAGCATGAGCATGAGTGTTTCCATTTCTAAGTGTTTCCATCAATGTTGGTGTTTCCATCAATGTTGGTGTTTCCATCAATGTCAAAGTGGGAGATTGTTGGATAGTTGGTTTGGAATCTTGGTTGTCATTGATGTCAAGCCTTAGAGAGTGATCTTGGATATTGATGTAGACCCTTAGAGATTGATCTCAAATCTTGGAGAGGTACAAATATGCTTGAAATTTTATTGAAATTTGAATGATCAAGATTGATGGTGAGTCAGTTGAGTACATTTGATGTAGTCTACATGTCGTCTCAATGGTTTGGTTATGGGACCCAAAGTTGAATAAGGAATATGCACATGAAGGATAGTGAAATTTTAGGTAAGAATATAATATATGGATAGTACACAACATTTTTTTTCTAGTGATATGTAGAACACCACGTGATTCCTCACAGTTAGGGAGATATGGCCTTGTAAAGTTGGGAGCCTCAAAGAGTGGTAAAAAACCCCTAGTTGGTTAGAAGTCTTGGTAAAAAGGTAAAGTGGTTGTAACAAGAAACCCCTAAAATAATCAAATACCTTACCTAGAATTAGTATATAAACACCTCAAGGAGTCTCTCAAAAGAATATACACACAGGTACAATTGAATATCTATCTGGTGTTTTTTATGGTTTAGTATTGTGATATTTTGGCAAGTTTGTGATGACATTTTTTTGATTTTACGAAGGAAGGTCGAAGGTGAAAGTATTGAGGTTTTGGTGCAGACCCCGACCCTTGGGCCAAGATCCATGCAGGATCATTCTAAATCTTCCCTGAATCAAATTGACTTTCAATTCCTCCACAGGGAATCCCACACACACACCACAATGTTTTCCATAGGTCCTTATAGGTATTCCCACGTGATCAAACACAAAGCATCAACCCAAATCTCATGACCAACAATATGATCACACCCTTTTCCGAATCCAGATTTCGGGTTTCGTGATATCGTGATTCCTGTTGTTGAGTTTCTTGTCTCTTCAACCTATGAAACCCGAAATGCCGAATTGCTGAAATCTTTGGTCGCATCCTCCTCCACAACTACGTCACGTTTTGCGACTTCTGGAATTCCGGTGCAAAGGACCCCGATTCCTTGTCTTCAAAAACACCAAAATGTCAAATCCCGATACGTTCAAAAAAGGTTGGCTCCCCAAAAGTTATGAACGGGACTCTTTCATCGATTTAGAGTTTCAGACTTCGCTATTTCACGAATCCTGATGCAAGGCTTCTCAACTCTCCAACCTTCGAAACCCTGAAATGGTCAAAGAAAATTGACACTACCCAGTAACGAGTATGCGCCACCTGTCTTCTCAGCTTCCCTATGTCTTTGTTGTGGATTCTTTCCACCTATAACTCTTCCTGGTTTTCAGGACTTGAACAAGCCTTCGATTGTGATTCACTTACCACTTCAAAATATTGAATTCTGAAATGGCGCCTTCTATGGATTTAATGGCTAATAGCCTCCCTTTAGATCTGATGACCCATGTTATTTCGGGCTTCCAAGTATCGGGAGTTTGAGACTCTTGATTCCAAGCCACTGTCTTCTTAGGTTCCTGAACCCCGAAACACCGAAATGCCGAAACGCCACTACACCAATACTTTGTGTTTTTAGACTTCGGGGTTTCTTATGTGAAGTGCCCCGAATCCTTGTCAATGAGAATGCCAAAACCCCAATCCCCAAAATGCCGAAATGCCACTTCAAGGATATTTCGGGTTTCACAACTTCAGGGTTTTCAATGCAAAGGCCCCTGGCTCCTTGTCATCAGGATTCCCGGTATTCTGAATCCTAAATTACCGAAACCCCCAAATTTTACACTTAAAAATCATTTTCATGATCTCGGAGTTAGAGTGACCAAGGATTTTGGCTTACACTCCAGACTTACGAATTTTGAAACCCTGAAAGGATATGACACTCAAAAAAGATCACGATCAACGATCCACATTGATTCCTAATACCAAAGTGATGGGTTCACCCAACTTCTAAGCACCTTGCAACTTCTGTGGATCCTATGGTCCTCGCAACTTCGTGAGTTCTCCACGGAGAATTTCAATTGTCCGATTCACTCCTCAATGAATCTCTATGAAATAAGCCAATGTTCTTTAACTGGTACTTAACCTTCTGCGCGTTGATTCAACTCGTCGTCTTCCTTTGACTACTTGAAAGGCGCTGACCCTCCTGAGCTTTCTATTTCAACCTCAAGTCTCGAAAAGACTCCTCATGCACTCTTTGTAGCACTCTTTCAAATACTTCTGTGTATTTGATTCTTCGACTCTGTGCACTCTCGAAAACAACAATCTTTCACTCTTCAACCTTAGTTGATAAATTCTAAGGCTTCAACTAGCTTGCGCACACCTTTCACGACTTCTATGCTTCACCTGCACTTCTACGGGAAATGAGAACAATGATATCTCTCCTGAGCTTTCTTAGATAAAACTCATACTTTTGTCAACGCACACCTTGCGAACGTTTCACTACACTACTTGCAGGAACTCTCAAAATGAGAAACAATTGAAACTCATTCTTCTCCTCTTTTAGACTTCATATACTTAAGATGAAATCACACATTCAACACAGGATTGAAACAAGTGCATAACAGAGAGAATAAAACAACTGTAAGCATACCATTTAACATATGTAAACAACAAACATCATAACACTATGAAATCTTAGTCAAAGCTTCATATATTAACTCAAGTGCTCCTGTACATGGGTTCTTCTCTCCAACTCTCTGCTACAACTCTATTCTTATTCTTTATTCTAATGATACAATAATAAAAGAGTGAGGGTTTCTATATCATTTTCCCCTCCTACACTCTAAATTGTCTAATCTTTTAATTCCAATCTACCTACTTTCACTAACACACTTAAATGTCCATTACAATTTGACAGATGGGAGTAATTCCACCGGATCTGTTCATATCTCCTAGGTATAAATGCAAAGTATTCCTTCTTCCTAACTATTACATTAATTCTTTTAAGTTTGAAATTCAAAACGTTGTTCATAAAAAGGTGCTCTTTTTCCATCTGCGCATCCAGCTGCTCCTTTGTCTAGGCACATGCTTTTGGCTTTGTACGATGCTCCTGCATCATACTCCCTTGCTTGAAAATTTTCATGAACTCCTCTTCATGAGCTCCTGCATGTTCTGTCCATACTTATGAATTTTTTCTTCATCTTCCCAACTAGCATCTTCAACTGGATGTCCCTTCCATTTGACCAAGTATTCAAAATACTCTTTTCTCTTGGTCTTTTTGCTAATCCTCTTGTCAATTATTCTTTTCATCTACGTCTTTTCAGCTACAGGCATTTGTTTTTTCCATTGAAATTCTTTATGTTCATCTCCTGCTACCACTTCTTCATCTTTGTAAGGGTACAAATCCGCAACATTGAATATCGGTGAGATTCCGACCCCATTGGGTAATTCAATCTCATATGCATTTGCCCCAAATTTCTTTATGACCTTTCACGGTCTAATCTTTTTCATCTTTAGTTTGTTATGTGTTACCCTTGGGAACCTTTCCTTCCTCATATGCGCAAGAATCAAATCACCAACTTCAAATTGAAGTTCTTGCTTGTGTTGATTAGCTCTCTGCTTGTATTCTTGACTTGAACTCTGCAATCGCTCTTTGACTCGACTATGAAGCTCCTTCATTCCCTCTGCAAAGTCCTCTGCACTAGCACTCCTGAATTCATCTTGTTCCGAATATTTCAATTCAGACACTCCCCTTGGCTACATTCCATATACAATCTGGAATGGACTCTGCCCTATGCTTCTGTTAAGAAAATCATTATAAGTGAATTCTGCCTGTGTCAGAATGTGATCACATTGACTGTGGTGTTCAGTCACTAAGCTCCTCAACAAATATCTCAAGCTTCTGTTGATGGCTTATGTTTGCCCATTCGCCTGAGGATGATATGCTGAGATAAAAGACAAACTTGTCCACAAATTCTTCCATAAGGTCCTCCAGAAATTCCCTATGAACTTGGTATCTCGATCAGAAATGATACTCCTTGGCAAGCTGTGAAGTCTAATGACTTCCCTGAAAAACAGGTTCGCAATATGAGTTGCGTCGTTGGTTTTCTGGTATGGTATGAAATGTGCCATCTTTGAAAATCTATTGACTACCACAAAGATTGAATCATAGCTTCTCTGTGTTCTTGGTAGTCCCAATATAAAATCCATGCTCACTGCATCCCACGACCTTTCTGGTATGGGTAATGGTTGATATAAACCTGTGTTCTGCCTTTTCCCTTTTGTGTGTTGACAAATCCTACATCTGTCCACAAATTTGTTAACATATGTCCTCATACCTAACCAAATATATGAGCCATTCAACTTTGAGAACATCTTATCATGACCGAAGTGTCCGACCAATCCTCCACTGTGTTTTTCCTTCAGCAGGTTCTCCCTCATGGAGCATTTTGGAATACATAGTTGATTGACCTTGAATAATAATACATCCTATATCATATATTCAGTCCACTGGCTTCTGTCCCTGAGAATTGGATTCTCAGATGCCTCATACGCCTCCTTAAAATCTGGGTCATCCCTATACATTTCTCTGAGGTTATCAAAACCCAAAGTCTTGACTCTGAATTCCTGCATAAGCAAACATTTCTTTCTCAAAGCATTAGCAACTTTGTTACCAGTTCCAGAAATATTCTTAGTTACAAAAGTAAAATTCTGCATGAATTCAACCCATTTAAGATGTTTTTGGTTCAACTTCTCCTATTGAGTCACGAACTGTAAAGCATGATTATGACTGTACAAAATAAACTCTTTAGGAACCAAATAATGTCTCCA
Source organism: Picea glauca (assembly GCA_000966675.3). Taxonomy (NCBI): domain Eukaryota; kingdom Viridiplantae; phylum Streptophyta; class Pinopsida; order Pinales; family Pinaceae; genus Picea; species Picea glauca. The sequence continues at coordinate 474,786 of JZKD02S2050831.1, read as the reverse complement.
TTTCTTCAGTGCTTGTATGACTGCATAAAATTCTTTGTCATATGTTGAGTACTTGATCTTCGCTTCATTCAGTTTTTCACTGAAGTATGTGATCGGCTTGTCATATTGGCTCAAGACTGCTCCAATTGCAAATCCACTTGCATCACACCTAACCTGGAATGTCTTTCTAAAATTCTGCAAAACTAGAATTGGTTGCTCAATGATCTTCTTCTTCAATAGATTGAAACTTTTCTCTGCTTCTTCTGTCCAGTGAAAAGATTTGTGGCTTTTCTTTACCGTATCCATCATTGGTGCGCTAATTCCACTGAATTTCGATGAATTTCCTATAGAAACTTTCCAAACCATGGAAGCTTTGAACTTCAAACACATTTTTCCGAGATGGCCAATTATTAATCGCATTCACCTTTTTGGAATCCATCTTCAACTCATTCGCATAGATAGAAAAACCCAAATAAATGATTTATGCCCTCATAAATGATGATTTCTTCATATTAATCAACAATTTCTCTTGTTGTAATCTCCTCATCACTGCAGCTAAATGCTTTAAGTGCTCTACTTCTGTCTTGCTCAAAATTAATATATCATCAAGATATACAATGACAAATTTCCCAATGAAATCCTTCAGGACTTCATTCATCAACCTCATGAAAGTACTGGGTGCATTTGTTAAGCCAAATGGCATGACAAGCCATTCATACAACCCCTCATTCATCTTGAATGTTCTCTTCCATTCATCACCTTCTCTCATTCGAATCTGATGATACCCGCTTTTCAAATCAATTTTTGAAAAAAATCTTGCTCCACTCAAGCAATCCATCAAGTCATCCATCCTTGGCAATGGAAATCTATATCTGATGGTAATTTTATTGATTTCCATTGAGTCTATACACATTCTCCAATCTCCATCTTTCTTTGGGTTGAGCACTATTGGAACAACACATAGACTCAAGCTTTCTCTAATCAATCCTTTGTCCATTAAGTCTTGTACCTGTCTCTTAACTTGTTCATTTTCCTGTGGCGTTAATCTATACACGGATTTGTTTGGTAAAATGGATCCATGTATAAGATTGATGTGATGGCTTATACTCCTGATCAGTGGCAACGAACAAGGTAGTTCATCCACTACTATATCAACAAACTATTCCAACAACTCTTGGATTTCTTCTGGAAAATCATCTATCATCGTACTGGTCAAAACAATTATGGGCTTCCTGAACACAATAAATTGTGTGTCTTCCTTCTTCTTAACCTTATTAAGAAGTTCCTTCCCACTCATGAGAAGTACAATGTTTCTCATTTTTGTTTTCACCTCTTTATCCTTAATCAACAACAACATGTGAGTCCTACCATTCTTCTCCAGGGTGTACATGTTATTTATCCCATCATGAGTCACGTTCCTATCATATTTCCATGGTCTACCCAGCAATAGATGACAAACATCCATGGGAATGACATCACATAATATTTCATCCTTATATCCTCCTATTTTAAATTCAACTAAACATTGTTTAGTAACATTAACCTGATGTCCTTTTTGTAGCCACGAAACTCTGTATGGGCTTGGATGTACAACAGTGTCCAACTCTAGTTTTTCTACCATCTTTGTAGATATCAAATCGCCTGTGCTACTGCTGTCCACTATGAATTTGCATACATTATCTTTGGTTTTGCAAGAAGTCTGAAACAAACTGTTTCTTTGGGCTGGGTTCTCTACCTCCTTCTCCGGTTTCAAGAGAACTTTCCTCATCATTAAGGACCTTCCTCCCTCAACATCTTCTGTCTCCAAATTCTGTCCTTGAGCTTCGGCAATGTGAGTTTCACCACCATATTTTTTCTTATCTTGACACTCATAGGATTTTTGTCTGATATTTCCATAGACAAAGCATTTTACTTCACTGCCTCTGCCTCTTCCTCTTCCTCTATCTCAAGGAAAAGTATTTCTATCGGCATACTGCCCTCTCTGTGAGATTCCTCCTCTCTCATGTTGAGTTTGAGATTTCTTTCCCTCTTCTTTAGATTTCTGAGTTCTGTCTTGGGCAATTGTTTTGCCTCTGGCTTGACTTCTACCTCGGCCTCTTTCACCTTGTTTCTCGCTCATCTTCTCTTCATCTTTCAGATCTATCTGATAAGCATATTCCACATTTCGAATGATCATCATACTCATATCATATTGGATGTCATATCGCAGACCATTCATGTACCTGGAACATTTTTCATCATTTCTTTCTCGATGACCTGCTCTAATGTTTATCTTGTAGAACTCTTCATTATATTCTTTCACTCACATCAGCTTCTGTCTCAAATTCTTCATCCTCCAAAACAGAGTGATTCGATAATCCTTGGGTATAAATTTTGATTTCATCTTGGCAACCATTCTATCCCAGCTCTTGACTTTATGCTTGCCCTTGCAGTGTCTGCCAGCTTGCAGTTCATCCCACCATAGTGTTGCATGCCCTTTAAGTCTAGTAACAATATGTTTGACTTTCTTGTCTTCATCGACATCCTCATAATCGAAGTGTTTATCTAGAGCTCTAATCCAGTCTAGAAGATATTCAACATCTAGGTTTCCCTCATACACTGGAATGTCTATTTTTTCTCTAGCACCTATCCTTACAACAACCCTGAATAGGCCTTCATCTGTAGCATCTTCGACTGCAACTTCTTCTCCTTTGTTTCCAACTTCATTTTCACTGTCAGCCTCGCTGATATCCCCAACGTCAACTGTGCGCCTCTGTGTTATCTCCATGGCATCAAGCCTTGCACACAACTCGTGCATTTCTCTTTCTCTTGTTGGATCAGGCATTGGCATTGGCCTGTCTCTTCTTCTCGACGGCATGGATGTAAAATGTTCATGTTGTCTCTGCTACAAAAAGTAAAGAACTTATTTTGATCTCTAATACCATAAATGGTGCAGACCCTGACCCTCGGGCCAAGATCTGTGCAGGATCATTCTAAATCTGCCCTGAATCAAATAGAGTTTTTGATTCCTCCATAGGGAATCCCACACACACACCATATCATTTTCCACAGGTCTTTATAGGTATGCCCACGTGATCAAACATAAGGCATCAACCCAAATCTCCTTTCCAACAATATTATTGTGCCCTTTTCCAAATCAGGATTTCGAGTTTCACGATATCGCGATTCCTGTTGTCGAGTTTCTTGTCTCTTCCACCTCTGAAACCCAAAATGCCAAATTGCCGAAATCTTTGGCTGCGTCCTCCTCCACAACTGTGTCGTGTTTCACGACTTCGATAATTTCGGTGCAAAGGACACTGATTCCTTGTCTTCAAAAAATTGAAATGCCAAATCCCAATACGTTCAACAAAGGCTGGCTCCCCAATGGTTATGAATAGGACTCTTTCGTTGATTCGAAGTTTCGAACTTCACGACTTCACGAATCCTGATGCAAGGCTTCTCGACTCTCCAACCTTCGAAACCCCGAAACAGTCAATAGAAATTGACACTACCTAGAAACGAGTATGTGCCACCTCTCTTCTCATTTGTCATGTGTCTTTGTCGTGGATTCCTGCCACCTGTCACTCTTTCCGATTTTTGGGACTTGAACAAGCCTTCGATTGTCATTCCCTTACCACGTTGAAATCCTGAATTCCAAAATGGCGCCTTCTACGGAATCAATGGCTAATAGCCTCCCTTTAGATATGACGACTCACATTATTTTAGGCTTCTGGGTACCGGGATTTAGAGACTCTCGATTCCAAAACATTGTCTTCTCGGCTTCCCGAACCCCGGAACACTAAAATGCCAAAATGCCACTTCACCAATACTTCGCATTTCGCGACTTCGCGGTTTCTTATGTGAAGTGCCTTGAATCTGTGTCAACGAGAATGCTGAAAGCCCGATCCCTGAAATGCCAAAATGCCACTTCAAGGATATTCTAGGTTTTGCAACTTCAGGGTTTTTAATGCAAAGGCCCCTGGCTCCTTGTCATCAGGATTCCCAGTATTTCGAATCTCGAATTACCAAAATCCTGAAATTCCACACTTAACAATCCTTTTCGCAATATGGGAGTTAGAGTGACGAAGGATTTTGTCTTACACACCAGACTTATGAATTATGAATCCACAAAATGATCTAACACTCAAAACAGATCACGATCAATGATCCACGTTGATTCCTAATACCAAAGTGATGGGTTCACCCAACTTCTAACCACCTTGCAACTTCATTGGATCCTATGGTCCTTGCAACTTCGTGAGTTCTCCATAGAGAATTTCAACCGTTCGATTCACTCCTCATTGAATCTATGTGAAACAAGCCAATGTTCTTTCGCTCGGACTTAACCTGCTATGCCCTGATTCAGCTCCTCGTCTTCCTTTGAATACATCAAAGGCGCTGACCCTCCTGATCTTTCTATTTCAACCTCAAGTCTCGAAAGGACTCTTGCACACACTCTTTGCGACACTCTTTCAAATACTTCTATGTATTTGATTTTTTGACTTTGTGCACTCTCGGCAAGAATAGTCTTTAACTCTTCAACCTCAGTTAATAAATTCTAAGGATTCAACTAGCTTGCGCACACCTTGCACAGATTCTTTGCTTCACCTGCACTTCTGCGGGAAATGAGAACAACGATATTTCTCCTGAGCTTTCTGAGATAAAACTTAGACTTTTGTCAACACACACCTTGCATACGTTTCACTGCACTCCTTGCGGGAACTCTCAGGATGAGAAACAATTCAAAATCATTCTTCTCCTCTTTTAGACTTCATATACTTAACATGAAATCACACATTCAACACAAAATTGAAACAAATGCATAACAGAGAGAATAAAAAAAATGTAAGCATACCATTCAGCATATGTAAACAACAAACATCATAACACCATGAAATCTGAGTCAAAGCTTCATATATTAACTCAAGTGCTCCTGTACATGGTTTCTTCTCTACAACTCTCTTCTTCTTCTTTATACTAATGATACAATAACACAAGAGTGAGGGTGTCTATATCCGTTTTCCCTCCTACACTCTAAACTGTTTAATCTCTTAATTCCAATCTACCTACTTTCACTAACAGACTTAAATGCCTATTACAATTTAACAGATGGGAGTAATCCCCCCAGATCTATTCATATATCCTAGGTATAATTGCAAAGTACACCTTCTTCCTAACTATTACATCAATGCTTTTAAGTTCAAAATTTAAAATGTTGTTCATAAAAATGTGCTCTTTTTCCATCTGCGCGTCGAGCTACTCCTTTGGCTAGCCGCGTGATTTTGGATTTGTACGATACTCCTGCATCAGGTTTCAACAAGCTTGAGTAACCCTAGTTTCTGAGGTATTCCCAAATTTTAAGTCAACATGGCATGGATGTATGCGGGATGTAGTGGATGAAAGTGTGTATATTCACGTGTTGTAGAAGAGAAAGTCACATATATGTAAATGGACTTGTGAAAGGTTATGAAAGAATGTTGGTACCACGTTGTTGAGGACTGTGAAATAGTTATGGGTCATTTTACAGTAGAACAGGTCAGTTACATGATCAAAGGTAATTATTAAGGGTTATGGTTATGGTGTTATGGTACATGCATGGTGATGATAGTATGCGATATGGTACATGTTGATGATGTTAATATACATTGATTAAAATCATTGTAGGCTATCTTGGTGTATGGTTTCATTACATATTATGTTTCATACTTGAGGCTTGGTATATCATGTTATGAGGTTGTATCTTTGTGATATCGAGGAGCATACTCGAGCCATGTGTTTGTGAGATTTGGTTTATGACTTGAGGAACATCATTTGATGCATGGTAGATGTTGGTTGAGGTATACTTGGTGAGATACATTGTTGTTTCATATATTGTTTTATTGGTATATGGTGTATGGCATGATATGGTATATGATTAATACATGGCATGGTGTTGATGTACATGGTTGAGGTGCTTGGTTGAAGAATAGTTTGGTACAAGTGTTGGTGCATAGTTGATGCACTTGTTGTGTTACACAGTTGATGACTGGTATGATACAGGTTGATGGTTTGGTATATGCTTTGGTACATGGTTGAGACACATACCCTGTGATGGTATGTTCATAATATTAATACATGTGTGGTACATGCATGTGTTGGTGGTGTTACACATCTAGTTGAGAGGTGTGCTTGGTGTGTGATCCATGTGAGAGGATCTGGTTGAGTATCAATGACATTGACAAGTTGAACAGGTTGATTAGTGACAGGTTGTAAAGGTTGATCAGTACCATGTTGGATACAATGACAGGTTGGACAGTTTTATGTGACAGGTTGACAATGATAAGTTGGATATAGTGACAGATTGGCAGTGGCAGTGGGTATTGAGTGACAGTGAATTTGGAATTTATATTTCAGGGTGGTTGGAAGAGGAAATGATAAGGGGTCATATCCTCCTTCCAGTTGGTTCCAAAAAATCATGGAATTGGAACTTCCTTCAAGTTGGAGCATGAGAATTAGGTGGTTCTATCTACCTTCTAGTTGGAGCCGGAGAACCCAAGGGGTTGTAGCCTCCTTTTGGTCCAAGCCATATAATTCAGGGAGTTGTAGCTTTCTTCAGGTTGGATCCTGAGAATAGGAGGATGGAGCCTCTTTCCAGTTGCAGCTGAAGAATTTGGAAGTTGGTGTTTCCTATAAATTAATTATTGATATATTTAAAAAAAAAATCATGTTTGAGTTTCCACTTAAATACTGGTGTATTGTGTTCTTGATGTGATGTCAATGTCTATGTCATGTTTCTTATGTTTACATGCTTACGATATATATATATATATATATATATATATATATATATATATATATATTGTATACATTCATAGATGATACATTGATGATATGTTGTTGAACATTCTTGATAAAGTGAAATAATATATGTTGTGGTAAAAAGTAGTATAAAGTGCTCATGCTAATTCACTCCCCTTCTCATTATTCCAACATATTTTTTACAAAGTTTTATACAAAATGTTTTCACTACAAAGACTTTACATTGTTTCAAACATATGCTAACATTTTCATTGAAAATTTCACTTATTTACTAATGTGAAGTGCGTAGGTGCAAAAGATATATATGTGTGCCTAGATATGTTCATAGCAAAATGCTTCACACACCTTGAAAGTTGATAAGTAAAATATTAAAATTAAAATTATGACCATTATTCAACAATCTTTTTTTAAGTAAAACATACTCATAAAACCATTTTGTTCACTTTATATAATTATTTTTTATAATAAACATTACTACTTAAAATAAATTCATCTCAACAATATTTTTTAAGTTAAACATATGCATAAAAGAATTTTGTTGATTTTATAAATAGATTTATTTATAATAAGAATTTTTACTTAAAATACACTCAACTAATTATAGAGAGTTACTAGTGGAATCTTAGAAAATGAAATCTCCATAAATGAGTTGGTTATCATGAAAATTACACAATCAGTGGTATGGAACTATTGAAAGTGTTGAATTTTGAAGTGTGGGAGTGTGAGAGGATGAGTGATATGAATTATCCACACAAGGGTTCAAACTAGACTAAGTCTTGGCTCATTTTTTCCTCTTTACATATTTATTTTTTAATATATGTATCGAGATAAATGCATTTAGATATCTAAAAAGTTAAAAGACTTTGGTATTAATGTTTGTTAATTATCAACTTGTATAGTTTGTTGGGATAACATTCAATGTCCCCATCAAGGTTATCTTACATTTTCATTTATTTATATTAAGTTTCATTATTTACCTTTTGTGTCTAGAACTCTAATTGTTTTGTTTCCCACAATTCTAACGTGAAAATAACTTGCTTTGGTTCCCTCCCATTCTGACATACAAACACTTTACATTGCTTCTTGCATGTGCTATCCTCCACATTGGACATTTTACTTATTTACTAATTTTTGTTCCAAATTAAACACATTACCTTTTTAGCTTATTTTTACAATGTTTTATGCAAAACATTTTTAGTGCAAACACTTTACATTGCTTCCCACATATGTTAACTTCTCGATTCAACATTTCAATTATTTACTAATGCGAGTGTGGAGGTACACAATTTTATGTTAAACATATGGATAAAATCACTTTTTCCACTTTATATACTATTTTTTTTATAATAAACATTGTTACTTAAAATACATTAAAGTCAACAATATTTGTTAACTTAAATATATGCATAAATTGATTTCATTCTCTCTATATACTTATTTTTTTATAATAAAGATTAAACATATTCATACAAGATTTTTTTTCACTTTATATACATTTTTTTATAATAAACATTGTTACCTAAAATAAATTTAACTAAGTATTCAGAGTTAGTGGTGGAATCTTAGAAAATGAATCTGCCATAAATGGGTTGGTTATCATGCAAATCACATGGCTTGTCACAATCTATGCCTAAATATATTTTTGTGGAAGATATATGTGTTTAACAATATCTTTTAAGTTAAGCATATGCATAGAAACATTTTGTTCACTTTATATAGTTATTTTTTAATATATTATCTTAAGGATATCTTATCTTTTGATTTAGTTATATTAAGTTGCATTATTCATCTCTTGTGTGGAAAACTCTCCCCACTTTGGTTTCCACAATTCTAACCTGTGGATACTATGTTCATCTTAGCCTCCAAACACTTTACATTCCTTTGTGCATATGCTAATATCCTCATTGAAAAAATCATTTATTTACATTGTTTCCGAGATATGATAACCTCCCCATTGAACACTTCATTTATTTACTATGTTTTACTCTACATTGAACACTTTACATTTTTGTTTATTTTTATAAGCATTTATTTGCTTCCCACATATGCTAACCTCCTCATTGAAAATTTCACTTATCTACTAAATTTAAATAGAAAAATTATTGCAGGCAAAATTTATATTGTTTTCTATTATCATGACATATTTATACATCAAGTTTAGGCTTAAGATAGATAATATCTCAACCTCACACATAAATATGATCTAGATCTAACAAACTCCTAACCAAACATATCATATAGAGATTACAATAACTAATATATTATATGATCAAGAATACAAATATTAAGCACAAGACAAGAAAGAGTTAATATTTCCAAGAGCCTCCCTTAACAAATATTTTTCTTAATCTTATGTTTGATTGAATCTTCATCAACATCTTTATCCACTTCTAAATTCTCTTAGATTAAGCTCCATTACAATCATTCATTATGAGCTACCACTTATCCATTGAAGATATGATTGCTTCATATCATCAATTTAATATTTGTAATGAGGGGACTACTAACCATTCTATTGACATACTTCCATGTATTATGTGTTGAAATACATAGATGGTTGTATTCACCAATTATTTCGGAAAGCATTCTAGATATTGAATGTATATAGAAATCAATCTTACAAAATAACAACTTCATCTATATTCATCATCATCTATATTATACAACCTCACAAGTACACTAAGATCATAAACTCTAGATACAACTTAATGGCAATGTTCTTAGGGCACCACATTAGCTATGAACTACAAAATTTTAAATTATGTTACCCTTTTTAGAATATTGTAGACATAAGGAGTGACATTGTTCTTGGGGCGGCACCACATTCACCAAACCATGTTACACAAATTGTTCAAATCTTTCACAATTTCTCTAGTGGCTTTAGAGATACATATTCACATATTTGCACTAATATAAGTGTACACTTATAAAATACATCCATTTACCCAATAAACCAAAAAATATGTTTTAATATAAAACAATCTCACATATTTATAAAAGCTCCAAAGTGAACTAACAATGTGGCCATCATCCTTTCCAATGCTACTGAATCTCAATTTTGAGGTCAAAGATCAATCAACTCAATTTCCCGGCAAGCGAGTTGAAAGACGAATCGACTTAATGAAATTGTTTTTCCAATGCTAGAATTAGCTTTGCCGACCTTAATATAACGCAATATAATAAAATAGAAAAAATAAATCGACTTTGCTCTTCACAAGAAAGCGAAAGCAGCGAACATGGATGGACAATCACACTCTCAGCACTTATTGCTCATTGAACACTCTACTTTTTCACTCATTTTTACCATGTTTTAACAAGATCGCACTTACTGCACATTACTTTTTCACTTATTTTTACAATGTTTTAGCAACATCGCACTGGAGTTTTGAACCCCATGATAGATGAATGAGCTACCTTATATGCCGATTTTGAACTCTTAATTTTTGTTCTTTGGGTTTAAATGTTGTAGCCTCTCCTCTTACAATGGGTATTTTGCAGTCAAACTTAACGCTAACATTAAATTCACTGATAAAACTTCGAGGAAATGAGTCTTATTTTCTTTTGAAACGAGTTTTGAATGCTTAAACACTGACAGTGTGTTATGGCTTGCTTTCCTTGTGTTATGCGTCCTCCGTTTTGAAGCTTAAACTTGTCACACATGAAGCGTGTATGTTGGACAGAGATGTATTCTGGCATGCTTGGATGTTGTTCGATTTGATTTTATATTTTGAAAGCGTTGAAGTCACGCTTAAGAAATGAATTAGGTTTTGTATTTTTTTTAGCGTCCTTCCCAGAAGCTCCATTCATTCATGGTGAAATGATTTTAAAAATGTACATTTAAAATATTCTACAAAATGATACGGACAATAGAGAATTCTATAGAGTATTTTACAAAATGATATGGATAATAGAGAATTAGATAGTTAGAATTCAGCCGTGGAGACTATGATATTAATTAATATTTACTAGCATAGTCATTCCAAATTGTGGTTGATGACCAAATTGTGGTTGATGAATGTCGAAAGGCGATGCCAAAGCTTGCTCCCTCCTGTGGGTTAATGGTTGGAACTCCAACTTGATGATCTGCCTTGAGCCCACAGCAATGGTCAAATCTAAATGTGGTAATCCTAAAGATTAATCATTTAAACAGGGCAATCATATACTGCTATAGTAATTTCTTAATATGATTAGGTAAATGTTAAAAAGTAAACAGGTTAACGGATGCATTCAAAAATACAAGAAAGTTATGAAGAGTAAATCACATTGATTGATTTGATTTGGAAGGACTACTAAGAATATGCCAACATCTTCAATTTTTAGTGATTAAAATATAATTTTAGATTAAAAGATAATTATTTGTGCACCCACTTAATAATAATCCAGACATTACTAAATGTACAATCAATCAAGCTTTGTCGAGTCTCTATCTGACGGTTAGTCTCTATCAATAGGAAAGTCTTATCGCTCACGTATGCTCGCTTATTAAATGAATAAAGTCCCATACCAATGAGCCTGGCCCTAGGAGACATGTAAGGGTGACCTACCCCTATGATTGATGACAGCAGGCGGGATGGATTCATTAGTCACCTTCTCCAAGGTTGAACTTTCCGATACGGAATAATGCAATGCATTACTTATGATACACCTGTTTAGGGTCATACCGGGAGCAGTCATAGCCGATTGCCATTGCCGGCAGCCGCTAGTCACAGGTGTTTATGCACTTGATGCCGGTACTCCATCCTAGGAGTCAATGTCAGTAAGGTGGGTGTCTATGCCTTCTTTTCTTCATTACTAAATGTACAGAATTAAAAAGAGAATTAAAGAGTGTAAATTCCTGAGCTATATAATGGCAAAAAACTATTGTGAATAAAGAAAAACATTGCCTTGTCTCCTCTTAGGTATGTAGTATCCTATTGTCACAGCCTCTGCAGATAATCGCAGAGTCTCTTTGACCACACTCCTTTACTTTACCATGTAGGCCAACGACAGATTCGATTTCTTCCTGCAATCTCTTCATTACATTGGGATGTCTGAGCAGCTCACTCATTGCCCATTCTAACGTAGTTGACGTAGTTGATGTCGTCTCCAACCCACATCCAATTAATACAAAATAATGATCGACTGCCCATTCTAACGTAGTTGATGTCATCTCCAACCCACATCCAATTAATACAAAATAATGATCGACTGAAATTTAAGAATGAGGATCATAAATAATATAGAATGGAAAAAACCGAAGAGACATACAAACACAAGAGCCTTGATGGTTTCTCGTGTGATTTTAGTGTCGGTCTCAGCCATGCGGAGAAACAAAATAGGACCATATTTGTCAGCAAGGGATTTAAGAGTACGGTGAGGAGGGAATACCAATTGGTGGAGGTTTCCGATGATGGGCAATGCATAGGGTCCTGGAGTCAATCTGGCACTAATCCTTCTCTTGTGCAATAACCAGAAGAAGAAAGAGATGATTATACAAAGAATAGCTGTTGTGGCAGCTCCCCTACCAGCTTCTGTTAATGTTGCAGGCTGAGGGAGAGACACACTTAGATTATGAAAAACCATATTTGATACACCCGTGACCCTTTGTATGTACTGCACTGAATGGGGGAAAGGAAGAAGCTTCTGCTATATATATATATGGAATTCACATAATGTTAGTTTATCTTGATAAAATAATAATTAATCATTAGGTACAATTAGGTACACATTGTTAAAGTTTCTATCTTTTTAGATTTAAATATATTATTTTTAGGAGGAAATACATGTCATTAATTATTAGGCTCAGATAGATTAATCATTAAATTCACATTGGTAAAGTTTCTATCTTTTTAGATTTAAATATGTGATCTTTTAAGAAGAAATACATGTCATTAACTATTAGACTCAAATCCACTCATTTAAACACTAAATTAATATATAAAACCCTAGACCCAACTATTTGACTAATAAAATCTCTACTTCTTTAAAATATATATATATATATATATATATATATATATAACAAATTTCAAACAATTTGTTTCTTGTAAGAAAAATCCCAAAATATAAAAACCACATTGTCGAGCAATAATAGAAATTTTCAACAAAAATCTGGCACTAATTATACCACATCACAAATTTTCAACAAAAATCCACACGATGTCATCATTGGTTGAATAAATAAGATGAAGTTGCATACAAGCTAGTCTCTGCGATGCACCGAATTTATCGGAGGACGCGTTCATGGTAGCGAATTTATCAGACGATACTTTCATTACGCCAAAAGGCATATACCTATTGATAATGAGCACAATTAATCAACTTTTAATCTAAAATTCTAATCTGATGGTTAACAATTGAAGATGCTGGCATATTCTTAGTCGTCCTCCCAAATCAATGAATGTGATTTACTCTTTATAACTTCCTTGTATTT
>JZKD02S2050831.1:388758-442284 GCA_000966675.3 Picea glauca | reverse complement strand
GGGAAACTGCAAGAAACAATAAGTTATGAGCAATATTAGAAGAAATGTAAACTACAGAAAGTCAAATAGGAAATAGAGGGTACTTTAGATCATTTCTAAATACCCATGAGGTTAGTGGTTGAGCTACAACTGGCTACTCCGATGTGGAGAACATCTTCGTTTCCAACTTTCTTCGACGTTGCACTGCAGAAATATGCAGAGTAATTCTAGGCTTATCCATCAAAGAGGTGAATGAAGCATAGCTAGTTTATGATGTTAGATTCATAATGAAGAAAAATGCAGAAACATAATGGAAATAACTGAAGCAATCAGGAAACCATGATGAACAAAGATAAATAGAATATTCGAAAAGACATACTCTATAATCATTAATGAGAAAATAATCATGTACATAGACGTACATAAATAATACAAAAATAACATAACTGTCATGTAATTGTATAAAATTTAGGTAAACCAATGAACTATGATTAGAGATTTTAACATCCCCCCTTAATCATAAATTCGTTTTTTCCTGAAAAACCACCACTACTTGACAATCAACCATGTGTCAAGAGAATATTCAGAGGGTTGGCTGAAGATGCTCTATGAACCTTAAAAAAAAATAGCATGAGATGAAGACTTCTACCAAATTGGTGGTTTTAGGATTACCGAAAACCATATGAACAACAATAGGTTCAGGAACAAGACCGCATACCAGGAACTAGGTTGCATACCTGAACATCTATTCACATACTTTGGTCCCTCAATATGAGATTAGCATCTCATATTTCCCCCCCTTAATCGAAGATTAAATGTCTCTAATAGACCATAAAGCTACACAGTGGTGCATGCCACAAATTGACACAACATCCTCTCTATCGAAAAGAGGAATACAGTTTCTTGACTCAACATGACTTACTAAATAGATGGGGAATACAACACCCTATGAAAAGACTTACAACTTGGACCAAAAACTCAGGGGTGTGAGGTACAATAGATCATGCAGCCAATTACAATCATATTCTGAACATACACACAATCATATTTTGAACAGACACGAATCCAGAATGCAGGACAAAGACAAGTGCTCAATGAACTGCAAATCAAAGGTAGACTTCAAAACTTGAAGTCTAACATTTCTCACTAATTTCCTCCCTGTCAACTAAAAAGTGAGAATTCTAGATAATGAGATATACCCTCTTTGAAAGTGAAAAAGGGTAATCAAACCGTATTCCGATGGAGTCTAAAGACTCGATCTTCAACTCAGAATACTACATCAACTGGGCCCCGATCATACCCTATATCATCCAATCGTGAAAAACTTTCATGTCCATCAACTATATAAATATCTCCAATCAAGTACGATTATACTTGTGTATAAATTCGTCGATAAGAATGATCCAATAATTTTACTTCCAAACTCCAATGCCAATTCGCAAACATTCAAAATTAATATATTTTTGTTTTCTCTTCTGACACCTTACTGAGAGGTGATTTGTCTTCCCACAAAATCTACGTGGGTGAAGATCAAAACAGTTTGACTTATCATGGCCAAACCGGTGACAGTGTTTGCATTCTATGGGTTTTTTATCCAACTGATTATCATGATCATACAAATCTGGAATATCTGTAGCAAAATCATCATCAACAATATTATGTACCCGATCCTTACCAATATCCTCAAGCTCTGTCTTCTTATCATCTTTCAAAAAACCTCCAGTCACAAAGTCAACAGGTTCGCAATAATTACGAATTAGAGAAAGGTTGTGAGAATCCTTTTCATATCCTAGTCCATATCGATTATGTTTAAAGTGTAATTCTTTCCATGGTCGAAAAATTATAATTTCTTCGGCACATTTATCTGCAACTTTTTCTAACATAGGGACTTCACCCAACTGATCTTCATGTTTATGAGTGTTGTCACTAATCCACTGAGTGTCTTCATTGTTTTCATCCTTGATGTCATTTTGTTTGTTGAAATCACATTGTTGTTGTCGAAGGAGATTTAACTCATCATATAACATTTCTTTTTGAAGTTTGAAAATATCAATCTTCTTATTCATAACTTGTAAATGTGTGAGCATTGCACCAAGAGTGCTTTTGTTAATTGAAATTGTAGATTCTAGATTTGAGTTGATTAAGGAGCGTAGTAGTGTAAATATTTCTTCAAATCTTGTCATTATGAAGAGTTGTAATACTTAAGAAGTGACTAAGACACACACATAAACATCCTAAGACCCCCTTATTCAATTCCGGGTAGGTCTACAACTTAAACAATAACACCAAATACAATTTTTCAAATACAATTTGTTGGACCCCTTATAAGACCTTTACAACAACTTTATAACTTCATTACAAAAAGAGAACCCTCTATAAAAAAAAATTGATAACCTCTTTTATCTCAATTACATAAAAGGTCATAACTATCATGAGCACAAAAACACCTTTGTCTTAATGCTCTTCACTTTACCTAGTAATCTTACTTATGTTAGCAAAAGAACCCTTCTCAATTGGATTGCATTTACAAAGGCAAAGCTACAAATCATAAATAATTGAGCTTCATTTGATTCTTTAATGTATTGGATTCCTTCAAACTCAGATACTATTCTTTGGGTGTCGGGTACGCAATATGGCCTACTTTAGACCCACTCTATCTCCTTTCAAACAAATCAAGATGGCTTCTTTTAAACATAGAGAAAAATCTTGGAATGTTACTAGTGGTACTTCTTTCACACACAAAAAAATATGTCCTCAAGAATATAAAAATATTACTATAAAGTTAAATTAAAGACAATATAATATATGGATTCTGTGACTAATATTTTCACCAAGGCCATGAGTTGGAGTTGTAAAGAAACGTTGTAGACAGAAATCAAATATCTTGTTTCAACCTTGTCTTTAAAACTTATTTCAATTACCAGATCATGGATAGAGAGAACGGTATTGCTGAGGGTTTGTAAGATATGAATTCGTTGTGTCATCCTTCTGCCATTGATTTGAAAAATTGTAGATTTACAGAAAATTCCAAGTTGCACAGAGCACAGGGGCAGTCGTACCTTCAGTAAAGAAACCATTGATCTTTGTTATTGGAGGTCCACCTCTGCATTTTTTCACACTAACTTCCATCATATTCAACATATTTCCCACTTCATTGTATTGACGCATCTTTCACCACTCATGCAATGTGCAGTCGCATTCAATGGTTGTAGTTATAAATTCATCATCCCATGTATTCCTTCTTCATCTCCATTATGGGCGCTCCATCTCTTTTATTCATTCATCACGCAACTCTTCATTCAATCACCACATACCCTTACAAAATTCCATTTATCATAAACATGCATAACCATGCTGATAAATTATTTTTCCACGGGCTTATATGTATCATACATTTCTCTGATACCACTGATACCATTGTTAGATTCATAATGAAGAAAAATGCAGAAACATAATGGGAATAACTGAAGCAATCAGGAAACCATGATGAACAAAGATTAATAGAATATTGGAAGAAAAGGCATACTCTATAACCATTAATGAGCAAATAATCATGTACATCATACACGTACATATATAATACAAAAATACCATAACTGTCATGTAACTTTATAACAGTTAGGTAAACAAACAAACTATGATTAGATTTTTTAACACCTAAAAGATATGCCTAGACCTTAACAAAGTGAAATTTGTTAAACAACCCATTATGTCAAGTATATATAGGCCCCACTTCACAAGGTGAGGTTCACCATCCTCTTAGGTGGTGTTAGCTTGTGTTTATTCCCCTCTTTTTGGATAAATATGTTGCTTGGTCCCTGGAGGAGAAGTTGAGACGGGAAGGGATGTTGAGTGAAGTGTTGGTGCTAATGATGACACCACAATTACTTCTGACTTATCTTCTTCAACTCATCGATTTTTTGAAGCACACGGAAATACACCCTCCAAGTTAATGGGAAGCATCAATAACATGTACAACAGTGTATACAAGTTGAATTACACCTATATGACTACCGATAAATCCCTTTTGTTGAAGCCCCACAAATCATTCATATGTTACAATGGTTTTCCATGAATCGAATATGCCACTCATCCCATCTACTATGCATGTCACAATGATAAAAACAATTCCCACTGCAACCATCAATTGCACTCAAGACGGGAAAATATGTACCTATGGTTTTCAAGGCTAGTAGGTTTTTTCTCTATTCTTAAAGTTGTTACTCCATTTCTTCTTCTTATTATTATTAGTTGTTTCATGACCAATCGCCTGCTCGAGATACTGGCTCACTACAAACCAACCATATTACTCCTTCTTGTGTATGCCCAAATCAATTACTTATTGGGAAATCAGAACATACATCTATGTTAGGGTAAATGTGGGTGGATGATAGCACGCACGAAATCACTTAAATAATATGGTTGTCATATGGGAGGGTGCATACTTAGCCAATGGACTACCTTCACCAACTTGGTTACCATGGAATCATTGGTAGGAACTGGTACCTTTTAGATTAAAGTCTCTCTCGCTAATGAGCACACCATGGGCACTTGTTACTCCAAGCTGGGAAGCGTGGGGAATTCTGAGTTAGGTGAAATGTGAATCAATTCTATAAAGATTGTGTCTTATTATTCTATAAATGGAGTAAACAAGTGAAATGAGAATACCTTCTCCTCATTAAAAAGGAGGAAACTCCACCTACATTATTCTTTTTAATCAACTGCAAGTGAAAGAACTAATTGAATTGAAGGACATGATGGGAACGGTCGGTCCTGATAAGGTAAGTATTTATCTATTGCATGTAAGTAACTAGTAAAGTCGTTGCCCATGTCTTATATCAGACATGTGAGGGGGATTATAGGGAAATCATTCTTATCGCTTCTGAATTTTTCGGATTTTTCTCAAGTATTGACTTTGATTGTTATCAGACTTGGATTCTAGCTTCAGGTTGCTTCTTGGGATGCAAGCCTCCATTTTCGTTGACTCTTTTACAGGGTTCTTCGTGTTCGCGGTTAAGTTACAAGTTATTTGCCACTTTACCTCAAGTTTGCAGAGAGTTTGTCCTTAATATCCATCCTCGATCCTCATCCTAACGGCCCTGTTTTGGTTGTTTGTTGTTAATTTTCAGGTTCCTCATCAATTGCCCTCTATTTTACAGAGAGATGTTCTAAATATTTGTTCGACATATTTGTCCTCTCGTTACTGTAAACATATCATCTCCCGTTGTTGTAAATCCCAACCTCCATCTTCTTCCTCCCAGCCCTCGTTTGAGTAATTGCGGAGAGATATTGAACAAGAGGTGAAAGCCCAATAATTTTCGTGTTTCGGAACAGAATGAGCGAGCCTCTTTCCTAAGGTGCTTGGTGCGATTATTGCACAAATTTACGAGGCCAATTGTGATGCAGTGCAGGTTCGTGGCAACATGCATGTGATGCAATGAAGGTTCGTGGTGACATGGATTCCGAATCCATTGTATTAAATAGATCACTACACAGTATTAAATATGTCAGACAAACGGTATTAAATATGTTAGTCTGTAGGAATTAAACTAGCACAGCCACAAAGTGGCTGGTGAACGCCAAAAGGCAATGCCAAAAGTTTTGTGGTAGCTGGTGCTTTTAATTTCGGAGATTATATACCATACCTGGCCTGGATGGATCTACAAGGTGTCAACCGACGCTTGAACTACATACATACCATACAAGACGACTTCCTAGAGAAAATATTAGACGAACACGTTGCCCAGAATGTCCCCAACGTCACGCGAGATCTGGTAGATGTTTTGCTTGCAGCTTCTGCAGATAAAGAAATGGAGATCCAAATTACACGAGACAATATAAAGGCCATCCTCTATGTATGTAAAAATTGCATGTGTTTTTTTTTTCAATGGCAGCTTTCAAATAAATAAATACGATGCAGTACAGTGATTATGATCATGTGATACTGTATTGATGTCTTTGACGATGATGATGATGGCAGGATATGTTGGCCGCTGGCACGGATACGTCATCTACAAGCATAGAGTGGGCAATGTCCGAATTGTGGAGGAATCCACCACTGTTGAAGAAGGTTCAGGACGAGCTGGAACGTGTAGTTGGAATGGGGCGGATGGTGCGTGAATCTGATCTTTCTTCTCTCCTTTATTTACAAGCTGTGGTGAAAGAAACGCTTAGACTCCACCCGGTGTCACCCCTTGCCCTTCCTCACTTATCTGTGCAAGCCTGCAATGTGTTGGTCTATGAAATTCCTAAAAACACAAATCTTAGGGAAATAGGGAGGAACCTTATTTCATGGGAGGATGTCGAGCGGCAGAAATGGTTGCAAGGTGGCTCCATGCAAGGTGGCTCCATGGTTGAAGAAATCTAAAAGTTAATATTAAATGTGATAATTCTAGAGGTTAATTAAACGTGGCAATCATATGGTGGTACAGTTACAGTAATTTTTTAATATGATTAAGTAAATGTTAAAAAGTAAACAGGTTAACTGATTAATTGTGCCCATCTCCAATAGGTATACGCCTTTCTACGTAATAAATAAGATATGTGTCAAATTTTCGATTTTTTTAATTTTTAATTGATTTTTTAAACACTGACAAATACTAATAATATTTGGCCCTCCACCAGAGGTAAATAAGTCACATTAAAACATTTTATCCAATGAAATTTTGAATATATATAAATTTAAAAATATAAAAATATTTTTATTTTTTTATAAAATTAATTTTAATAATTGGATACATTGTAGATCACTGGGAGAGTGCTAGTTGGTTTTCTAGTGGTTCGGTGATTCAAAACTTTGGAAGAAACTGGTTTTTGTTGCGCGGAGTAGAGAAATTCCCGAAGTCCAGAGTAAATTATGACCGTCATTTGTTGGGTACACGTTTATGTAGATTTCAAGTATTTGTAATTTAGCTATCCGAAAGGTTGTGGGTAAAATTTTCTTGGGTGCAAAAAGTCCCAAAGTGTGGAAGCCCAGAGTCAATCATGACCATTCCTCGACGATTAAACATGGACCGTAGATCTCTTCCCGTATCCATCGTAGTGTTCAGAAGTTAAGTATTAAATATGTTAGTGTGTGGAATTAAATAACTAAGGTATGTGTCAAATTTTCGATTTTTCATTTTTAATCGATTTTTTAAACACGGACAAATACTAATAATATTTGGTCCTCCACGAGAGGTAAATTAGTCACATTAAAACATTTTATCCAATGAAATTTTGAATATATATAAATTTAAAAATATAAAAATATTTTTATTTTTTTATAAAATTAATTTAAATAATTGGATACACTATAGATCAGTGGGAGAGTGCGAGCTGCTGGATTTCAAGTGGTTCGGTCATTCAAAACTTTGGGATAAATTGGTTTTTTTTGCGTGGAGTAGAGAAATTCCCGAAGTCCTGAAGTCCAGAGTAAATCGTGATCGTCGTTTGTTGGGTATACGTTTCTGTAGATTTCGAGTATTTGTAATTTAGCTATCCGAAAGGTTGTGGGTGAAATTTTCTTGGGTGCGAAAAGTCTTGTAGTGCCGAAGCCCAGAGTCAATCATGACCATTCGTCGACGATTAAACATGGACCATAGATCTCTTCCATTATCCTTCGTAGTCTTCAGAAGTTCATTATTTTGGTGGTGAAAAGGAGCAAGGAAACCCAAAGCCCGAAGTGCTAGAGTAAAGTACAGTCATGGATCTAGAGATCGAACGATCCTTCGTCCTTCGGAAGTTCGGTAGTTCAACACTCTTGATAAATTGAGTCATAGACGTTAAAAAATATGGGACTCCTCAAGTTCCTAAGTCTACATTGGATGTCAACCATTGATTACAGGAGAGAGTGAGTCGTTAGATCCCCGATCCCTTATGTGTTTGGATGATCGAGATGAATTAGTTCAAGGTTTTTTGGTGTGGATAAACTTTGAATCCCAGAATTCCAGAGTTCTAGAGTATATCTCCAGCATAGAATATTGAGTGAAAACAAATCCCGCCATCCGTCCGTTTAAAGCTATAATCATTGATGAAGGAGAGTGGAAGGACAGGGTAGGACCTACATCTATCGATAAACTTATATTGACAGAATTCGGTCGGTAACACTCTAGGAAAGTTACAGAGTTGGATTTGAAAGAACACTGATATAAAATATAGGAAGGTTTGGAAAAGAAAACAAGAACAAAAAAAGAAAAATCAGATGAATAAAGGAAACCCATAAATCATACTCTGAATATTGGAAATATTAGAACATGAAGACAAATATATAGGGAAAAATAAAGATGTCATATATAGGAAGGTTTGGGGAATAAATGAAAAACAATAAGAACATGTAAATAAAGACCAAGTCCCAGAGATCACATGATTTGCAGTAGCATGAGAACGAAAAAAAGAGTAGGAAAATAAATGACAGGTTCAAGAGATTGTACTTTCAAGAATTGTAGTGCAAAATCACTCCACATGAAGATAGAAAGAAGTTAGAGTTCAGGGAGATGATGAGTCTACACACGAAGAGTAAGATTATTCTGCATCAGAATGGGTATTTTTATGAGCCATCTAGCTTGGAGACTCCAAGTAAATAAGTATGTTGAATAGGGGGAGTTTACGCAGTGGATACTATAGTTCAAAGAACCATATTTTGAGCAATATGAAGTGCTTGCAGAGACAAATTTAGATCAATCAAATAGAATAAGTACAAAGTAACATATTGATCGATTTAGAATGTAGTGTTCCAACATAGGTATCAGTTTGTACTTGCACAGGAAAAAGTTTATGATTATATTGTATGTATGCATTCAGGAGGGGATATCTTCAGAACAGGTTGTTCTAGACATGCATAGTTTGATTAGAAGATAGATCAAATCAGTGGACATATTGGATTTTGTTTGATCAACAGGAACATGTGATGATCAATTGTAGTATATTCACGCGAAGTCTTGAGAATAATACAGTGGGAGATGGGTCAACATTTTGGACAGTTGAGTAGAAGGGTTATGAACAATTCGTGACATATGGACATATATGGATTTATGAGATGCTTATAAGGTACAAGAAACATGAGTCATATGTGTAACATCCCGAAAAACAAATTATTATTGAAGTCTAAAAAATACTTAGGAATTTATTTCCGTTTTTGGTAAATTTGAAATTGGAAGATTATTGCCATTTATGGAAATTCTGAATTTCAAATTTAGTTATTTGTAATTTATTATTATGATTGTTGGGAAAAGATTTATATTTCCCAATCAACTCTTTAATTATGAGACTTGTAAGAAACAAATATTTTTATATTTATTGCCGAGGGACAAATGGAACAACCAAGTTGAAATCAACTGACCATGAATCCATGAGTGGGGAACATGTTGGAACTACCTGAGGGATGAATATTCCAAGTGGAAAATGAGGAATTTGGCCATTGATAGCCCCTGAAAACAAGGGATTTGTAAAGCTGTGAAAATTCCCAAGGGGGAAAAAGACCTAGGCACACGATGCTTTTGCATATATAGCATATGGGAGGAGGCATGACACTGTTGAGTATGTTGGGGAAAGAGGAATATCACTTGTTGTTATGAGCATTGGTTTCTGAGTGTGAGGCAAGGAGAAATTTTATAATTCTGAAAGAGGACAATAGCTAAGGAGGAGTTTGGAGTTTTCCCTCGTGGATTCATGGTCAGGCTAGGGGGTAAACGGAACAATTAGATTGGTTTTTTTGTTGTATGGTTGGGTGGAACTTGGTTGTTCCATTTTTTGGTCAATAACTTATTCATATATGTCCATCTACTCCCTCCCTGGTTGAATGTTCTTTGATTAAATAGCTGATAGAATACACCTAATTAGTTTCTGGATGAATATGTCATTGATTAAATTACTAGTGGAATGAACTCAATTGTAGAATAAACCCTTATAGTTTGATTGTATTCGTTGAGTAAAGTTTTTACTTGAGTTAGTTGTTGATGGAACTGGATTTTGTAAACAAGTTGGAATATGCATCTAAGCTAAACGAAATCAACACTGTATTAATTCTAACATTACAGACATGTGATTATCTACATATAGGTAATCAACTAAAGGAATAATAGTTAGATTGTACAAATGCTAAATGATATTTCTGAAAGTGAACTTGATATATATATATATATATAGATTAAATACTCAAGGTTGTATTGAATAGATAAGAATATGAGACCGTGTGAATGCCAAAACGAGACTTAGAATGAATGAATATATATATATATATATATATATATATATATATATATATATTGTTGTACAAAATTTTCAGAACTTCTTAAACATCTAACTAGTAATACGACAATATTTTCAATGCTTGAACACATGAATAAATTTGAGCAAATATCTCGTTATTAAGACTATGCCAGTGGCATAAAATTGTACAGTTCAAGTTATTCCACAGTAAACGATAAACAAAGTTATTTTGTTTTGATATACAATAATGCAGGAGCAAAGACTCAATGATTTAAAATACATAAAATGTGTTCCATCTTCCAGAAACAGACGAGTACTTAAATGTGCATTCTAACTCTACCAAATGCTACAATTCATAAAGTGAAATCTTATGGAGTTTCCCTTCCTATTCATTCTTTAATGAATACAGATATAAATAACCAGTTATCTATAGGAGCCTGATATAAATTTTTCCTGAAAGAATTATATAAATTTAATGAAAGAATTCCCTGATGTCTTTTCCTGGAATTATGAAGATCTAATAGTTTATGATACCAAGGTGATTTAGCATGTGATTATGATCAAATAAGATAAAAAAAAATTCAAACACAAATTAAGAAGAATAAATCATTGTTGTTTCCCTTGATTGAGAAAGAGATAAATAAGTTGTTTGAAGCCAAAATCATAGTATCTTTGAGGTTTTCCAAATGGGTGGAAAATCTGGTTCTTGTTAGAAAGAAGAGTAGAGAGATCAATTTATGTGTGGACTTCAAAAATATGAACAAGGTGTCTCTCAAGGATAACTACCCACTGCCTAAGATGGATCACATTCTACAGAAAGTGGTAGGTTCTCAGAAAATGTCAATGTTGGATGCTTTCTATGGATACAATCAAATCATGGTGCACCCTGATGATCATGAAAAGACATCATTCACAACAAAATGGGGTACCTTCATGTATGCAAATATGCCTTTTGGGCTCATGAGTGCAGGAGAAACGTTTCAAAGGGATATGGATATAGATTTTCCTATTGAAAAAGATAAATTTATTGTTATTTACTTAGATGATATCACTGTGTATTCAGCTTCTAATGAAGAACATATTAAACATTTAAGGAGGGATTTTCAAAAGTGTAGAAAGTTTGTCATTTCATTGAACCCAAATAAATCAAATTTTGGCATGGAAGAACGAAAATTACTTGGCCACATTATTTCAAAGGAGGTAATAAATATAGACCCCAACACAGTTGAGGGGATCTTGAAAATTGGCACACCCACAAGAAAAAAAGAGGTGCAATCTTTCTTGGGGAAAGTAAATTTTCTCAGAAGATTCATCCCTAACATGGCTTAAATCATAAAGCATACTACTAACATGCTCAAGAAAGGAAGCAAGATAAAGTGGACCGTTGAAGCTAGGAAATCCTTTGAAGACATTAAAGTGGAATTGACCTAATTTTTAAAAAGACATTATGTTGTTATGTTTTTCATCAAAGTACACAATTGTTGGTGTTTTATTACAGAATGATGAGAAATATTTTGAGAAGATTATAGCATTCTATAGCAGGACATTGACAGATTCCTCATTGAAGTATGATATCATGGAAAAGAAGGTATATGCACTGGTCAAGGCCCTAAAGGCGTTCAGAGTTTATATCTTGCATTCTCATACCACTGCCTATGTGCCCAACAGTTCTATGAAAGACATTCTAACTCAGCTCGATCCTTAGGGAAAAAGGGCCAAGTGGATAGTTGTGTTGTTGGAATATGACCTTGAAATCAAACCTACAAATTTAATCAAGGGGCAGGGAATTGCAAAATTGATGGCATAGACAAATTGTTAGCTCTTGGGAATAAATTTCATTACTAACTTGTCAACAGATTCAGAATAAAAAAGGGCCCCTAAGGTATCCCAAAAATTCGTTGACTCCCCATGGTATGTTGGTATTATTTATGTGTTGAAAAATTTGCAGGCTCCTCCTGAATTGAGTAAAAACAGGGCCAATTTCTTAAATCTAAAAGCATCAAAGTTTTGTATTATAAATCAATCTTTGTATTGGAAGGATCCAGGAGGAATATTATTGAGTTTTTTACTAGAGGAATAAGTAGATAATACCATTAGAGAATTCCATAAAGGCGACTGTGGAGGACACTATTATTGGAAAAATATAGTCCAAAATATATTGAGGGTTGGGTTCTATTGTCCAAGCCTTTTTTATGATGTCTACAAAGAGGTTTCAAGTTGTCATGAATGCCAATTTTTTTATGGGAATAGAAAATTGCAGCCTTTTCCATTGAAACCCATCTCTATTGAAGAACCTTTTAGACAATGGGGCCTTGATTTCATAGGAGAAATTCATCCATAGTCCTCAGCTCAACACAAGTGGATACTGATAGCCACAGATTATGTCACAAAGTGGATTGAGGCAGTTCCCACCAGGCAAGCCACAAATGTTGTTATCATTCATTTTTTTCGAGAACAATATTTTGTCCAGGTTTGGGTGTCCAATCAAAATAATTACATACAATGAATTAAAATTTAAGTCCAAGAGGATGGAAAATTTTTGTAGTGATTACACTATAACTCTTGGCCACCCCACATCTTATTAACCTCAAGGTAATGGTTTAGCTGAGTCATCAAATAAGATCTTAGCCAAAATTATCAAGAAGCTACTGCAAGATAAAAAAAAATCTTGGCACAAAAATCCCATCCATACACTATGGGATCACATGATCACTACAAAAAGACCTATTGTCACTTCACCCTTTCATATTGTGTATGGCACAGAGGCAATTTTTTTTATTGCACTAGGATTTCCAGTAATGAGGTTTCTATAGGAGGAGGATGCTAAAACAGATGCCATTCGAAGGAGAACAAATCAACTGATAAATGTCCAACAAACAAGAGAACACGCCCTCAACAATTCTCAGCTACACCAAGAAAATATTAAAAATGATTTTGATAGGAATAGCAGGGAGGATGATTTCAAAGTGGGAGAATTGGTGTTGAGATGGAATACCAAAAATGAAGACAGAGGAAAGCATGGGAAATTTGATCATCTATGGCTGGGACCTTTCAAAATTGTGGCATACCATGGGAATAATACCTATCTAATACATGAGAGCAATGGATATGTTGTTAGAGTAGGACCTGTGAATGGAAGGTTTCTCAAACAATATACCGTCTAAAGGAACTATCACCCTTTCCATTCATTGTATATAACCACATTGCTTTTCAGTTGAAGTAGTTGGAATTAAATCAACAGAAATTGAGTAGATTTTGAGTTTTTTGAATAAGATGTTGGTAAATTCAGTTGGAGGAGTAAATTAAATCCCAATGGGTAGGCACTCAGTTTTTCGTTCTTTTCTACCTCGTTGGGAGGATAGCATCCCCAGTTGGAGCCCATGTTATCTCCATAAAATGTTTCTATGAAAAATAAAGTTTTCAAGACTTAGCAAGGTGCTAAACCAATGTGGAGGCATGAAAAAATAGAGGACAGGGCCAAGTCTGACGGGAGGAGGCTATATCTGGAGGGTTCTAAGTTGATGGGACATGATAGATTTTAGATCGCAAGCATGCCATATCAACGGTCGGGGATCATTTCTAGGAGAGGAGTTGCGCGGAAGATAATTCCCGAAAGAAGGTCAAAAAATAAACCATGGTTTTGGGCCAGGACCACGTGGTGCCACTGGGTGCATTTTGGGGTGAGAAGCGGGTTTCCCCAAACGACTTCCTCACACCCACAAAATAGAGAAAGTATATAAAAGGGGTGCTTGGCATTCATTTTATTATTTTTCAAATACTAGAACGTTGAAAGTTGGCACGACCACTCCATTCAAACTAAAGCTCAACAATACGCCAAGCTCAAGCCTTTTCGGATCCTTTACATGTATTTTCCATTGCCACCTTGAACCCTATCATAATAATAGTAATAGAGGAAGACCTCGTATCAAATGAAGAAGCCCTAATTGACGGAGATTCAGATGTGTTTGACACTTAAATCACCATTTCTCTCATCTCTGTGTCCAGAGATAATCTGTATGATAATGTAGGGAAGTAGATACCCTTCCTTGAAGTGGTCCAGGCCACTATAGTCCCTTACATTGTCTAGGTTGTGTTCCCTTTCCCTGAATTCATAGGTTGGTGTGTAGAGAAATATTCACAGGAAGAGAAAGTTTTTGTCAATAAACAAGGGTCCGAAGTTCGGTGTAGGATAAAGAGTCTATCAATATGAGGTTCCCTTGGCATACTAGATAACATATTTGTAGTGTAGGAATCATTTTAGGAAGAAAGGCTAATTAGAGTTTACAGGGAGTGTCCATCAGAAGTCAAAGACCTATTTTTACAGATAATTTTCAACCAAAAGCATCTTTCTGAAAGTATGTCTTTGCCTATGAGTGTGGGTATCATGGTTATTGAGGTCCAATGGGTATGTTCCCTACTGATTCTAATTTAGTTATAGATAATGAAAAGCATGTGGTCAAGGTCATGTTGGGTTTCCTGTTGGCATTTTTTCTGTCAGATTCTAGTCCGTCAGTCGGTGTCAGTTTTGAGAAATTCATAGCTGATAATATCCACAACTAGCTAGTGAATTTTCAGTCACTAAGACATTTCATATATTACACATACTTGTTGAATATTTTCCTGGAAACAAATAAGAGAGATTTACTTGAAGCAACATTCATATCAATTGAATGTAAAAGGATCGAATTTCTCATTTTCATCAACAAAGTCATATCCAAGATTTACAGTCTGATATTCAACAACAACCTACCAAGAGTCCTGGATGAAATGAGGAGCTATTTACAGCCAAATCCATAAAACAAGGTTGGGGACTAGGTATTGTTCATGCATTCAACAGTGGTTTGGTTTTATGGTTGTTATAAACCCCCTACCTTCTTCCTATTTTTATGACACCCTGAGTCTTTTCCCTTGAATTCATCAGACAAAGAATCATATCAGAGACAAAGCAGTTCCAAAAATTGTACAAAGCCTCCAACCTCAAATACCCTTTCATCATTGGACCCTTCATAGTCAAGACTAGATCATGCTTATCTAAAATCTAGGAAAATCTCAAGGAGTTTGGATTTTCATAGCTACAGGGAAGAAGATATGATCCACATCAGATCATATCCAAGAGAAGACTAATGAAAAAACTTTCCCCTTATGAGCATGAACATGTTGAGGCTTTTGACAAATTGGCAAATCTAAATATTTTTGCTGATATGAAGGAAACCTTGCAACAAACTCAAACATAGAAAACTCCTCGGAAGCATCTGTCATCTTATTGTACGAATTGATTCATAGTTATTAGTGTTGCAATTAAGTAACATTTATTCCATCTAAAGTCCTACTTTGTTAAGGGTATACTTAAGAATTCTCCTCTTGGAAAGACATTTTGATTATATTGAATATCAACATATTCGTATATGTCTAAACACATTGACATATGCATTGGATAACTATGTGTTAGACAAACATTTGAGACATTTCTAAATCCAAACACACATTTTGAAAAAACTAAGTTGGTAGAAACTTTATATTAATAATGATAAAAGTTACAAAAAGTGTTTTGTCCAATGACCAAAATATCAAAAAGATGAAGCTCATGGATTCATGTACAAAAAGCATCAAGAATGTTGCTCGTTGTAACAAACAACCGCACATGTCACTCTATAGACAAGTTGACCAATAGATGCAGATATGCCAATTTTATGGCATTGATAGTGCCTAGGAAGTTCATCCACTGTGGCATCAAGGATATTCATGGTTAATCCATCTAGGTTGTTCTCAGTCACCTTGAGATCCACATTGGCCACTCCTACTACAACACCTCTCTCTCCTCACCTCTGAATTGGAGGTGATCCCGGAGGATAATAAGGTGCCACATCTGCATTATTAATAGCACTTGATTAGTCTTGGATAAATGATACAAAAAACATTTTATATAATTAAAATATCAAAAACATCATATAATAAAAAATTTCCTTCTTACCTATGTCTCCCCATTGAGATCCCTCAAGAAGAGCTAAGTCAGGATCCCCTCAGAAGTTCATCTGAGTGTACACATAGTCCTCCACCATGATCAAGTGATTTCTTATCCATTGGAAGAAAACATCATCATACTTGCCGATAGGCACACCACCGTGGAGAGCCATCAAGTCCACCCACTGTTTCATCCATGGATCTTGTGGAGAGAGTATGCCCCACTCCACCTGTAGATGAAATACAAAGATTCTCTCCAAGAAGAAAGATACCAAAATTGACCCGTAACAAAATTGTTTCAACCGACCATTTTGACACTTTGTCAGTTGCGTTTTCATGTTCTTCAAGAAACACTCACACCAGTTCAAGACCCTGTTTTCCATGCACTCTATGGCATACTGAAAATGGCTTTGCAAAGCCATGTGGGGAGATTCACTCCCTGCCATATGGGTAATGGTATAAAGGATAGTTCGCAATGGTAAATACTAAACATCTCTAATGACCACCTTGCCACTATGTTTTTCCATACCTGGAATGCAATGTTGTGCAACACAGTAATCTATGGTTTCTCCTCCACCCCTTCTTCCCGAGAGTGATACTCGACAGCCTCGGTGAGACAAACCAAGTAGAATGTAAATATCCTCTATATCCAATGTGAGTGTATGCAAACCCACACAAAATATCACATCCCACATGTGAACCAGTGTAACATCCCTCCCGTTTAGTTACGACAACAAGCCTCTCATAACAAGTGCAATTTTTTTTTTTGTGTGTGTGTGTGTAGAAGGGTAATAAAGACATTATACTCTACGTCGTAACACGACAACGAACATGATGCATGCAACTCATGCAACAACAACATAACGACCTAAGAAGCACATCAAGCATCTGGAAGCAATGAATGACAATCAACCGACAAAAAATAAGAATGACTACCCGCTCGTCCTACCCTGCAATGGTTAGGACCTCCAGGTCATATAAGCAATGCTCAAGCCTAGGTTCCCATCGATTTTGACCATTTTAGGTCTCAAGGCTGGCAATTGTTCTGAGGAACAAGGAGGTGTCTACATCCCGCCCGACACATGTAGACCAAGCCTACTAAGCTAAGGAAATCATCCTAACAACCCCATGCACCCAAACAATTACACCAATAACTAGAATCTCTTACAGTTAGCAACCAAGCACATTAAAAGTTTACAAACCAAGTGCAAACATTAATTATAAATGAACATCAACACCGTCAATGAGAGGTGCGGGCTAAAAACGACTTCGCCAAATCCTGATCAATCACCGAGTCAAGCTAGTCAATAATTACGGTCTGTTTTAATCATGTATTATCAGCCCAACTTAGCATGTTGAAAATGCAAAATGACATTAAGGTACAATCTAAATTAGACTTAACACAAATTCATTTGTGCAATTTTAAATTACCAAGTGTCATCAAGGTACCATCTAATTCCACATTAAATGGACATCACTAAGGAAATTTGAACTTCGACTGGATTAATAATTAAAAATATAAATAATCGTTAATTATAATCTAACTAACTTGTCTAAATTATAAACTAGCTATTCATTAACAATCAAGTAGACATTATGTACAACCAATTTTAGCAAGTTTAAATACCATGTCCATCATCGCAATCTAATTGACTAATCTAATTAATCCATATTAGAGCCCTAACTACAATTACCATCTAAATTAGCATTAATGCAAATCAAGTCAATACTAACATTGAAATTATAATTGCATTCTAATCTAACTGTTTAATTAAAAAGAAGACTAGATTTAACAGTCAGGTCTGAGTGAACTAGGCTGCCTACTCATCAAGAGTGTCTAATTGTAGGGAAGGTTTCTCCACCTAAATTGCGTTCATGTCTCCCTATCAATTCTTGTTTCCTAAATTTGGTAACAACGTTGCATCAAAATTTACTGTGGTAGAAATTCCTTTCACACTACTGTTATGTTTAACGTACTATCTTTTTGTCTATTACTAGACCCTAGATAGAGACTTCCTCGACTATAAGACATGAATTTATTTACCAATGATGTTAATAACTTCTAGCTATTTACTTTGAAAATTCTTTTTAATTCTAATGAAGATGATGATAAGTGTCAAACTCAATAGGACAGTTTCACCCACTCACAGCAGGGATAGCCAATCTAGAAGCTAGTCTTATAGAGATTTCAAAGCATCTAAATGCCTTTTATACAAAATTTAGACAACGATTCAGTTATTAATATCAGTTCTCTGCTATCAAATTTTACAAAGATGGAAGAATTAATGATCAATTAAATTCCTTTTGATGAAGAAAATTTGATTGGTACCAACTGAATTCCAGGACTTGCTTAAAGAAAAATATGTTAATGATGGCAAAAGGTGCTCTGACTAAATCTAAACATTCAGAAAAATCTTCTCCCATAAGGCTCTACAGAATCCATATGCTATCTAAACCAAATCAATATATTGTTTAAAAATACAAGGTTTTACTGAAGTTACGGATAATGAATGAATTGTTGCCAGTGCTATCAAACTTAGCCCGGTGGATTCACTGACATCCTTTTAGAAAAAAAAACTTCTAACAACAAAATAGTAATCTTTAAATAGCCAAAATGTATTCTTTAAATAGGAAAAATCGTATTCTTTAAACAAGTAAAATCGTATTCTTCAACAGGCAAAATCATATGCTTTAAATAGGCAAAATTGTATCCTTTAATCAGGAAAAACATTTTCATCCCTGAGGGCAATTTGTGGTTTTGTTTTTAGGCAGTAACATTGAAGAGTAACATCCGCGTGATAATACAATCACGGTCTTAAATTCTGTGGAAAAATCGTGGGGTATTCGTTGGCCATCAATAGACTATCAGTTGTAGTCGATCTACTATCAGTCAACCCATTAATAAGATCGTTGGTTAGCATGCTATCAGTCTTCCTTTAATGAAATCGCCATTCAACCTTATGCTGTCAAAATTAGCAGGTTGTCTATTAAACTCATTGAAATTCGTTACCTAATATATTTTATATAAAGAAATGGTTGTAAAAAGAATGATAGAGTTGTCAGTTCAATACGTCCATTCGTTGTCTAATAAGTTAGTCGTCACCACAATAGGCCATCCATTAACACCTATTACACCCCTATTTACACAGTGAAACCACCTTCCCCGGCACAATAAAAACACTACCCAATACTCAATAACTACATAAGCATTCAAGGAGGATTCGTTGGTGGTTCAAGAGTAAATTTCACGCATTCAGGGTAAACAATCATTGTCTTTCAAATGTAAAAATGCGGTAGTATGTAGAATAAGACACAGTAACTTTGGGATTAAAAATGTTGGTATGCTGGTCATATTCATAGGGAGATTAACATTCGAAAATCAATTTGTTGAATTTAACAATCAAGTTTACAGTGGTTAAAACATTCAAACAGTATAATGCACTGAGAATTACCATTCATCAATGCCGATAAATAAACTTTTATTAACCAATACACCCTGGCAGTCTAGGATGAAGGGCGTGTAGCTTTGTCAAGCACCAGGCAATCGAAACAACTGACCATAAATTAGAAACAACGGGTTGGTTGTGCATATTATCTCCCAAGTCAATAAGGTGCATTTGAAGGAGGGACAATCACCAGGAAACAACAAGATATATCAATGCCGAGTTGAAAGAAGACTTCGTCATCATTCAAACTTTGTAGGGTTAGGTAAACACATCAGGGTGCAAGACAAACAATCAGCCAGGGACAACAACAGAGGTCGACGGATGATGGGATTGTCCTTCACTCATCATCCTTTCACAGAAAAGTAGGGCATTGAGATCCATAGGTATTTTAACGCTAAGGCGATGACTTTATATCAGGCTCTTGGTCGACTACTCAGGCGAGGACTGGTGAGCTAGGGATGAAGGCTAACAACTATGAAGGTCACAATCCACATAGCAAGGGGTCAAGACAAGCAAAAAAATGAAGGCCATAGGAGACAACAACCATTGATCTAGGCTAAGAAAAGTTTCATTCATCTTTTTAAAAACATCAGTTTACATCTCCATTAAATAAGCAGAACCAAGCATAAGTCCTAATATATTCTACCATACAAAATGAAAAGAGTGTACTGTTGCCTGATCTCCCACTCTGAATGACGTCTGTGTGCTCCATGCAACTCTCTCTCACCAACCATCGAGACTTCACCGGTACCTCCCAGTCAATGCGAGGGCTACTCTTCTTCCCCCTTAGCCCCCCGAGCCACAAAGGGGCCACACACACTATCCAGAGATTTTGACTAGCTCCCAGTTCGCCTCGCAATGTCGAGCTACAACTCCTCTTCGAGCTGGGTATCCCAACTCCCACAGGTAAATCAGTCAAGAAGATATTTCTGCAGTGTAACATTACGCAAACAGAAGATCCTCAACCTCCATTACCTCCCTTCATTATATAGAGTTTTGTGGTTCCTTACTTTCCAAAAATTCTCTTTTAGTTAAGTTTTTATAATTAATTTCCTAAAAATTCCTCCCCGTACAAGTGTCACCCATCCCCTTCCTTCCTCATAAATTAAATTCTTTAATTCTTTAATTATCTTTATTTCCCTCACCCACCTAGAGTTACTCCTAGAATCACTTCTAGGTGTCCCCAAATCTCCTACATGTTTTAATAACTTTGTCTTTTATTAAATTACTTGTTCAGTTTAAATTAGAAAGCTCTTAAATGGTAGATACTTTTTCTAAGTTTGACTTTCCGCTTTTTCCCTATGTTTCCCCTTTTTCCCCTTTTATGTTTACCTCTTTTCCTAGTTTCCTAAATTTTTAGATTTTCCCTCTTTCTCCTTTTTCATTAGAACTCAAAAAGGCAGGTGTGGAAATTGACAATTTTTTCCTTTTCTCATTTAATTAATATTTTAAAATTATCAAAATAATAAAACCATTAATTCCCCTTTTTCTTTTAAATTTTATTCCAACACATTTATCAATTTTTTTTATGAATAAATTAAATTTCTTATTCCCTTCATGTTACAAGATTTAACGAAGGTCATCATTATTATTTATGTGGTTTTTATTATTATTATTATTATTGTTATTTTTTTTTATAGAGAGATAAATTTTTACCACCAGCATAGTTTAGACTTAAACCTTAAATTTTTGTACAAGGTGACATTTAATTAGGGAAGTTGTTTTAAAAATTTCTTAACATGTTATTCGTCCTAAGGCCATCTAGGTTCATTCCTCTATAATCAACAACACAACGTGCCCTTCAAGATGCACTAGGTGCTCCAAGGGTGCCACTCGACTCATTTTTTCCCTTGCGCAATGTGCCCTTCAGGACGCACTACGTGCTCCAAGGGTGTCATCGCCACTCTCCATTTTTCTTGTGTGACATGCCCTTCAGGACGCACCATGTGTTCCATGGGTGCCACTTACCTCTCGACTGACTTGGTAGACATCAATAACCCCTGGAGTCAACACTCCGCCAGGTGAACTTGTGGGAGACTAAGGGCCTCTAAGGAATAAGACCCATGCCTTATTGCACGCCCCTTAGAATCATTGTGAGAAACTGTCGCAGTCTGCCCTCATGACATCGTGGGTCCTCTAAAACTATGTAATCGTTAACCTACAATTCGAGCCATGGTGGGAGTGATAGTAGGTTGTGGCAGGGTTGTTGTCCACACCTCTCCCTCAACATCTCTGGTAGTCGTGCGTGACCCCTTTACTCCATATGTGAGTCTGGTCAGCAAGCTATCGTCAGCCTGCATCATGTCAAAACACATCCATATCATATCATCCAGTCATATGCACTAATATCACAGTAAAACAATCAAACCCCAATGGCACACTCCCTGACTCGATTTGGAGTCCAAGGGGTTCCATCGATGCCTCTACATCCTCAAGGTACAAAACCCTGCACACTCAGTAAAATCGAGTCAATAGCACCTGTCTATGTCAATATAGTAAAACAACATGTCATCAACCCATAGCGCCTCATAATCAAAATCAAAAGTTTTGATAGCATAAAAATCTGGATCACTTGCGAGAAAGTGTCCTCAAAGAATAAGTTCACTCAGTGCACCAGAGTGGGATGTTACAACCAGATACTCTAGAAATCTCACTTGGGCTCTCATGCCATGAATTTGGAAGAACTTGAGTAATCCACATTTCCTAAGTGCCATAACTTTGCCCGAGTCATTCTCAAAAAAATAGTCTTCTTCCTCATTCTCGTGTTCTCTCCACTCGAGCATTTTGACCAAGTAAAACCTGCGAGGTAACATTAAAAAAGGATTAGAATAATAAAAAATAATGTCTTGGAAGTTTTCCTAGTTATTTCTATCTTTTCAAAAGTTAAGTTGTGGTCATCACAGGGCTTTTCTTTCATGTTGAGCGACATTGTCACGCCCTATCTTTGAGCCTCCTGCGGTGATTCCAGATCATTGCAGTTCACAATAATGTGGGCATGCGACGATTGGAAAGCACAGGTACCCCCAAAAAATTGACCCAAACTCAACAATAAACCAATAAAAACAAAATTTTAAACCACAAAAAGATAAAGAGGAAGAATATTACCTTTTTGACGGAGACAGTTTGTAAAATGATCCACGAGGCGCTTCATAATTGACAGTTGAAATTTCAGAGAAAAAGAGGGGTTTGGGCACTATTTGGGTAAAATTGCAAATGAAATGGTAAAAAGGTTGTTTTGGCCTATTTTATTGCTTTTAACCATATTTGATTGAAAAAAAAAAAAAAAAAATTATAATTTACCCATGCTCTAAGGTCTAACCAACTTTGCGAATTGTTTTCGCTTACAGATTAAAAGTTCTAAGGATGAGAAGTTTGATAGGGGTCCAACATTTTTTTATTGCTTTTCTTATGAGTAGTTGATTTTAGGGTTTTTCAGGAAAAACTCTGAGCACCATCTTAATTATTTCTCATGCTTGTGAAACCATGAGAACGCAATCGAGTAACCTTGTGTTGTTTTTCGAACTCACATTGGTAATATAGAAAAAAAAACCCTATGGAGTATCCTTTAATCTCTTTTAAAGCTCCCTAAACATGAAAATATAGGCGAGCGATCTTTTTCTTTTCATGTTCATCAAAGTATTTGAAAAAAATGTCTGATTAGTGAAAGTTTATCTCTTTTCAGTCTCATCATACTAAATTACGAAAAGCAAATTTTGTATTTCTCTTTAAGTATTTTTCATACTCTTTAAAAGTTAAAAACCCCTGAGTTTTATTTCTTTGGACTCGTTAAACAAGCATCGAAAGACCCATATGAGATCAAACCACTCCTTCTTAGGGTTCGTTAAAAATACTCTAAGGGACTCATCCAAAGGATGAGATTACATCACAAGCATATGTTATGCTCCTCAATCTTGCGTAAAAATAAAGAGGTACTCACCGGAAATGGTGGGGGGAAATTGGGAAGAAATGTGTCGTTGTATTTGTGTTAGTGGAAGTAAAGTCACTCTTGAACATGACACCCCTTTTCATCATTGTATTCAGGTTGGGAAATCCATTTGTCTCTCCTTTGACCGTACACAAGTTCATATTTTTGGTCCTCCTTTGAGTCAATGCTCCCAAGACAATTTGCATGTAGTTCATATGTTCAAGAGAAGTCCAATCTAAGTAAGCCTTCTATTGAGTCGTCCATCTGCAATTATAAAATTTTTACCATGTCGACCTTCCCTAAGTCATTTTTGAATCACTTCATTCTATAATCTAATTCAAATATGTTACATATTTCATGTCATTGATGGACGGTACATCAAGGCCCTCCTATGACAAGTCTTTTCATGTCCAATTCAATTTATTATCTCGGAACAGGACTTAGAAATCACATTCGTACCTTGGAGCCTGCATGCCTCAATGGTAGGTTTCCTCGCTTTCAACAATGGGTTCACATCATTGGCCCCTAATTGAAATATTTCATTGAGTGTTCAACTTCAAATCATTCGTCACACTCATTGAATTGTATTAGAGTACCTTGGGAGTCATTGACATCAATGGTGATTTCCTTTGCACTTGTTAACAGTTTTCATTAATGACCGGTAATCAAGTGGTTTCTACCATGTTTGACTTCAAAACCTGTAATCATATGGTTCATCATATGGCTAGATTCGTACTTAGAGACGATGCAAATGAAGACCCTAGATCTCATCATATATGTTGAGGTTGTGA
Organism: Picea glauca; assembly: GCA_000966675.3. Taxonomy (NCBI): domain Eukaryota; kingdom Viridiplantae; phylum Streptophyta; class Pinopsida; order Pinales; family Pinaceae; genus Picea; species Picea glauca. The sequence goes on along the minus strand of JZKD02S2050831.1, from coordinate 417,994 downwards.
AGGAGTATTCATAAGTTTGTACTGACACATAGATCCACTGTGTATGTCTCATGGCTATGTCCGAATTTGAATTATTTTAGAGCATAGATCCACAGTGTATTCCTTGTGGCTATGGTGAATCATGATGACATGGATCCATAGTGTATGCTTAGTGGCCATGAATCAGTTGACAATTATGATTAGATTCAGTTGTAGTATGAGTATGGGAATGCCTACCTTAGAATATGGTATATTATTATGCAGAGGCTTGATTGTTTGTAGGTCCTAGATAAATGCGCTCCTTGTTTTCAACACACACATTCTACAAAGTATTTCATTTTTCACAGGTTCCATCTTCATACTTTTGGGGGAATTCTGCTACACATTATTTTGGTCACCCCAGTGATCAATTGATGACATGTGCCTAACTCACTTACATGTTCCTAGAAAATATTAAAAGAAACTTTCTCTATGATAAAAGTGGTTTTCTTTTCCTCCCTAAAAAACTATGACAAGGAAGATCGTCACACCCTACTCTATTCTTGGGATGCGACAATGCTTGATCCTTACAGTATGTACAAAATATGGACTATGGCATCGTCACAAGATTCCTATGCATAGGGTGCAATGATGCTTAGCAATGGAAAAGTCAAAATTCACGAATGTTCTAGAAGATGAGGTGGCCTCCGATCAGTTTGGATCTTAATCACTTCTCTGATTTAGTGGGATCATCCTAATCTCCTCATCCATCCCTCTTTCATCCTATATAAAGAGGGATCTCTCATGGAAAAGGCTAAGGTTGAAAATGATAAGGTTTTCATATGCATAAATAGTTTTTCTATAGATTATACTTGAGATAGCTTTGCTTTAGCTCTCTAAGTTAGATTATGGATCTTCTTCATCAAAGGCACTGGAGAAAAGGTGTGTGTGTTGGAGAAAAGAACCATTGAAAGGGATCTTGCAACATCAAGGCATGGGTTGTATTCTCCACTTTACATTTTAATACAATACAACAATACATTTCTTCCCTATAGAGGTGTCTTGGCTTTTATTGTATAACTCCTTGATATTATACATATAATTAATTGAAATATATATATATATATATATATATATATATATATATATATATATGTTATCTCTCTGTTTGTTGGTTTTTGTTTCTTAAACAGGTTCACCATCCCGTAAATCTAAATATGGAGTGACAAGGATGACACCAGCGAGGATCAAGCGTCATTTAAAAGGTATGTCACTCATTCCTCTCTTAAATAGTTTATATGACAATGAAGTCTAAGGTGAAGTTTGTATTATGTCTTGTTTTGTTATATCTTCATGTGGAAGTTAGGGAGATCAGTTTGTGTATGCACTTACCTATTTGTCTAATAACAATACTCTTTTGTAGATGTAGGGAAGAAATAAACCTCAAGGACAATTCTTGGTTTCTTCCTACAATCACTCTATTCTACCCCAAATCATCTGTCAAACTTAACCATTTGATTTTACAGTTAAGTATAGCATGATGTGAATCCAACCAATCCATATCCATAATTATGAAATAATATCGTAATATTGTGACATATAGGTTGACCTTCATTAAAAAATATTCCATGTTAATATTACATTCAATAACCTTTCCTCCAACCTTGTTTTTGGCAGCTGATGCCATTTCTACATATCTGAACTCGTATTGTTTGAGTACCTTTACCTTAATTATGTTTAGTGTTGAACTAGAGATACATATCTCTCTAGAACCTGGATATATAAATATAATTAAATTTTGGTCGACGATTGTACCTTAAGTCTGTAGAACAGTGGACTAGTGCTTGACCTGGTTGTTTTTCACCACTACATGTATCCTATGGGCCTTGCCCAAATCTCCAACTGTAGTGAGTCCTGATGATTCGGCTGCTCTGGCATTCTCAACCGGATAGTCTCGTTGGTAATGTGACTCTCCACATGTCCAACATCCAGTCTTCGATCCAGTGCTCTTAGTTCCCGAAGTAGAAGTTGTTGGCCTAACAGTCTCTGATATTTGTATTTTCTGTTAAACATGATTAAATTGTTGTTGTTGTTGCAGACGATGTTGTTTATACTGTTGTGGTCCTTTGTAAGGATTCCTCAATTGAGGATTCGGGCATCGTAGTGTCATGAACATAGGTCTTCTGGGTGCATTCCATGTCATGAATTCTATCTAGCTGGTGTGTGATGTTGCTGCACTCATGATGTCATATGTCCAGTCGGTCTAGAAGGAGTCTTTCCCTGACCCCCACCGTTCATCTCTTCCTCATCTATGAAGGACTTATGAACTGCATTGTGCAATGTTTGAGGCATTAGTATCCTCACCTTCACACGAATGTTAAAGTTAAGTCCAAACATACCTAAGTATCTCCATGAATCCAGCCTCATACTTTGGTACCATACAACCAGCCTGTTGTAAGGTATTGGACTCATTAAGTTGGCGCTCAATGAATTCCTCGAAAAAATACCTCTACGGGAACTGTTCATCGAACAACTATCATGACACGCCTTTGATGGACATGTTTAATTGAGGTAGGAGTGTCTTCCACCAAAGAATAACACTCCCTTTCATCTAAAATACCACCATGGAAAATTTCATGTTGGAGGTGTAATCACGAAGTGAGAAGAACATCTCCATGTTCTCTAACCATGCCTCGGCGGCTAAACCATCCAGGGCACCCCATAACTCAGGAAATTTCACCTTCTTGATTTCTCTATGTATACTACTACTACTAGCAGGGATGATTTTAAGGATGGAAATTTATTTTAAAATATAGAAACCTTGGCGAATATTACTAATCCTTCATATGCCAACTATAAATGTTTGGCGATATTTTTGTAAAAATATTCAAATTTCTAAGGATTTTATATAGTTTTTATAAACTTTTGGCGATTTGTAAGGTAAAATAATTTTATCCTATAGAATTTGGGTGAATCATTTTTAAAATAGCGAATCTCATTTTTGGATAAACCATGGAAAATTAGCCCATGAGTGAAATTTAGCCCCTAAAATCATCTATGACTACTAGTTGGGGTGTTTTGTGAGCCCTTATTGGGAACAAACTCTCTTCCCTCATCTCCATCTATGCAGTTGATCAATGCCTATCACATCCTCTGGAAGGATCTCATCATACTTACAACATCTCCCACAGAAACCTAATCTTGATCAGTGGTTGGTCATTCTCCCTAGGGGTTAGACTCCTATTGCTTGGGTACTATCGGAGGTGTCAAACCTCCTTCCCAAGCACCACATCATCTACCTCTGATGCATCCTCTAACCATGATTACCTACATGTACAAATTCATAATTTAATTAGCGGTATAATTTTTATCATTCAGTTAACACAATTGAAGGCATAATGGTCCAATGTCACAGGGTTGAACCTCACTCTGATACCAAATGTATACAAAAACCCTTTGTTATGACATAAATGTGAGTGAGTATAGTAGGGGTACATTAAAAAAATAAAATAAATAACAAATGTTACTCGACATTAACATACTATAATATTACAAATTCATTTCTCATTCACAACCTAAATTGAAAGTTTCATTATACAACATCAACACTACTAACAGAATAAATCGTAACACAAAGAAATCTAGGATATATACACATCGAACCTACTTGCAAGGTTAGGATCTCCAATGCAAATAATCAACGTTCAAGTCCAGGATTCATTCGATTGATTTTGACCATTTAAGGTCTCAATACTAGCTAATGTTCTAAGGAACAAGGAAGCATTTAATTCCCATAACTTCAATCTATTCCAAAGTTCAACTAGAATTACCAACATTCTTAACTACAATTTCTTCAAGAACACAGAAAATATGGTAACGTGGTCACCACTTAGATAACACAATTGTATGCTATTTCAATAATTCATTATCTTACTATTTAAACGAATAGGAAGAAATTCAATAATATCAAAACGTAAGCTTAAAAGGTAATAACAAAAAACCCTTAAGTAGGCAATCTATTAATAATGACATTTTCAACTTTACTCATTTTTTCTTAAAAAATAAGAGAAGAGAAAAAATCTCAACCCTCAGAGAACACTATAGCTCGCTTTGAACTTTTTGAGCTAAAAGATATTGTGATGATGCAAAACTGTGTCTGGGTGTTATCTGTTTCTGAGACAGAGCTTAAAATTTATGTTTTAAGTTCCTGAATTTCTATTTTAGGAGTCACAGTGTCAATGCAAGGAGTGCATAGAAGAAACTTTTGAAACTCCAAGTTCAAGAGAATTAGTGTAAGGTGTGTACATAAGCCACTCAAGGTGTGCGAAGGCCCTGATTTTTTGAAGTACGGAAGCTTAGGAGAGATAGTGCAGAACTGCACAAAATAGGTGCAATGAATGCACCTATACTCACAGGAGTATAAAATATCATAGGTGAGATAAGACAATGAGTGCACATGTGACTTATTTAAATCCCAAGATTGGGAGGGATAGCGAGAGTAAGTCCCCGAGAGGAGAAAACTCTCTTTGAGGCGAAAGAATGAGATCTATTTGGGAGATATCAGAATCCCTCATATCCATTGGATAAAAGAAAAGGACCACGGCTTTTAAAACCACAAGTCCTTCGAACTTCATTGCTCCGACAGTTTTGTGTTATTGTTGTAAGTTAGGAAAATCCCCAAAGATCTGAAGTACTGGAGTGAATCTACACCATAAATCACTGGGAGAGTGCAAGTCATTGGATTCTAAGTGGTTCGATGTTTCGACACTTTGGGAGAAATTGGTTGTTGATGTGCGTAGTAGAGAAATTCCCAAAGTACCAAAGTTCGAAGTAAATCCTGATCACCATTTGTTGGGCACACGTGTATGTAGATTCCGAGTATTTGGAATTTGGTTATCCAGAAGGTTGTGGGTGAAATTTTCTTGGGTGCAGAAAGTCCCGTAGTCCCAAAGCCTGGAGTCAATCCTAATTGTTTGTCGATGATTAAACATGTTTGACAGTTGGAGAGTTTGTTGGCGAAAGGGAGGAAGGAACCCCAACTCCCATAGTTCTAGAGTAAAGGACAGTCGTGGATCTAGATATCATACGAGGACCTTTAGATATCTGATCCTTAGTCCTTCCGAAGTTTGGTAGTTTAGCACTCCAGAAAAATTAATTCATAGATGTTAAAACATATAGGACTCCCGGAGTTCCTAAGTCTAGATTAGACATCAACCGTTGATCACAGAAGATCGTGAGTTGTAAGATCCCTGAGCCCTTCGATGGTTCAATGATCTGGATGAATTAGTTCAAGTTTTTTTGGTCTGGAGAGACTTTGAATCTCGGAATTCCAGATTTCCAAAGTAGATCTCTAGAATAGAATACTAGGTGAGGATAAATCCCGCAGGCATCTAATTAAAGCCACAATCATTGACGAAGGAGAGTGGAAGGACAGGGTAGAGCCTACATCTGTCAGTCAACCTCTCTTGAGCGAATTTGGTCGGTAACACTCCAGGTAAGTTAGAGAGTTGGATTTGAAAGAACACTGATAAAAAAATATAAGAATGTTTTTAAAAGAAACCAAGAACAGACAAAGGAAGATCAGATGAATAAAGGACACCCATAAATCATACTCTCAAGATTGGAAATAGTAGAAGATGAAGACAAATATATAGGGAAAAATAAAGATGTCAGATATAGGAAGGTTTGTGAGAGAAATGAAAAACAATAAGAATATGTGAATAAAGACCAAGTCCCAAAGATCACATGATTTGCAGTAGGATGAGAAAGAAAAGAAAAGTTGGAAAATAAATGACAGGTTTAAGAGATTTTACTTTCAAGAATCGTAGTGCAAGATCAATCCATGGGAAGAAAGAAAGAACCTAGAGTTCAGGGATATGATGAGTCTACAAACGAAGAGTATGATTACTCCACATCAGAGCGGGTACTTTTATGATCCATATGTCTTAGATACTCCTAGTAAATATGTATGTTGAATAGGGGGAGTTCATGCAATATATACTATAGTTCAAAGAACCATATTTAGAGCAATATAAAGTGCTTCCAGAGACAGATTCAGATCAATCAAATAACTTAAGTACAAATTAACATATTGATCAATTTAGAAAGCAGTGTTCCCACACAGGTATCAGTTTGCAGTTGCACAGGAAGAAGTTTATGATTGTATTGAATGTATGCATTCACGAAGGGATATCTACACTACAAGTTTTTTTAGACATGCATAGTTTGATGAGAAGATAGATCAAATCAATGGACATATTGGATTCTGTTTGATCAACACGAACATGTTATGATCAGTTGTAGTATATTCAAGAGACATCTTCAGAATAATACAGTGAAAAATGGGTCAACATTTTGGATAGTTGAGTAGCAGGGTTATGAAAATTTTCATGACATATTGACATATATGGATTTGTGAGATGCTTAGAAGGTACAAGAAACATGAGTCATATGCATAGTAGGATATTTACAATTGGAATAAGTGGAATCCATTGGAATCAGTCGGTCACACAAAGGAAAGCAGTGGAAGTCACAACAAAACACAGAAAGAGAAAATGTCAGCATAAGCTATATCATCAGAAGGACAATATTGAACAACATGATCAAGTGAACATGACAAGTAAATGATGAGATCAAATTTTGAATGTTATATATATATATATATATATATATATATATATATATATGTATGTATGTATGTATGTATGTATGTATGTATGTATGTATGTATGTATGTATGTATGTATGTATGTATAATTCAATTACATGAGGAAGAACCAATGGATAATAAGTACCAATGGAAGAGAGGAAAATAAACATTTCATAGGTATTTCTACATCTTGCAGATTATCAGAGAGAGATATCCACAAAGGAAGATCATTGGCGTGCAGACAGGGGGAGACATAACCATAATGAAAACTGTTATTTTTCCCATGATTGGTTAGAGAAGGTATAGTATCAGGAGGATATATATCGAAATGAGGAGTTAACCTTTGGTCAAAGATGAAGAGAAAAAATAGAGGCATGGAGATAGGGGGAGAAATTATGGACTACATTGAAATTTGATGAAAAAGGTTTTTCCTTGCCATCATTGACACAATAAGATTACATTACAGTTGTTTGTCTCTAGTGTATAGCTTGTGAAGGACGATAGCCCCATGGGATAGAAAAATCGGTGAGAAGTCTATACACACCCTCGATATGCGGGCAGGGCGGAGGTCACCCTTCAAATCTTCTGTCCTTCGGGTTGCTTGGATTTTTTGTTTGCTTGGTCTTTGGCTCTAGGTTTCTGAATTTGGTGTTTGCATGATCTTGGGTGTCCCAATGCATGGGTTGTGTGGGTGTCTATATGACATTTGGTAGATGCAAATGGTGGTTATTCTTTTCCTTATATTGATGCTCATTTGGTGTTCACCTAGACTATTGTGGTGTTGCTTTGTTTGTCGTCCTTGCTTGGTGCATTTAGTACTCTAGTTTGTCAAGAGAACAGGTAGCTCTACTGGGTAGTGAAGTTTGAGTGCTTGAGGTGAATGTGGGTAGTGGAGTTTGAGCGCTTGAGGTGAATGTGGGTATTGCTCATCATGTATGGCTACAGTTGGTGTATTTATTTCTTTGATTTGTGTTTTTTCTTGTATTTCATAGGTTCTTACTTGTGTGGCATTGAGCTTCCCTCTTTCCTTCTTAGCATTTTGGTGTTGCAATAATAGAATTCTAAAAGGCTCCCAAATTTGGAATTCCTTGTATGGGTTAGTTGAGATGGCTTGAAGTAGCTTTTCCTTTCATTTCTTCATTGGGGCTTTCCTCGGAATACGTACTTAGAATGTCCCAAGCTTGTTTTGAGGTAACAACACCTGTGATTTTTGAGAAAATTGAGTCATCCACTGAGTTTTGAATCCATAATTTGGCCTTATTCTCTCTTTTCCTCTGTTCTTACAAAACAACTCTTCCTTGATTATTCATGGCAGCTAGATCTATTGGATTTGGTTCCACATAGCCAAGATCCACTAGATCCCAACAATCATTTGCTTGTAAGAAGGATCTCATTATAAGAAACCAAAATTCATAGTTCTTTTCAAGATGAATTGACGATTGCGTTGGTCCTAGATTGTTAGAGGTGGCCATTTTTGTAAAAACAAATTTAGAACAAAAAACAAACTGTTAGTATTATTCATGATTTTTCTAAGGGACGATGAATACCTATAATATATTTACATAGTCAGGTCATCTTCCTGGTTCCTACGTGTATAACCAGGTCCTCGAAATCCTCTGCGAAAAATGCACGCCATACCACTTCTTTAGCTCTGATCTGGTTGGATCTGACAATCCGAGCACGAGATCTACATTGTCAAAACTCTAAGCTACGTTCGTTATTGATTGTCACCCTTTAATAGTGGAAACAAGGCGCTCTGGGTGTTCCTTTTTAATGAATATTTTGTTTAACATTAACCCCTCATATGACCTTGGGCTAAGAACTAGGCGCTCTAGGGATTTGGGCATTTTAAAACCTCAAATTTGTCGAATGGGCAAACTGGAGAATAAGACAATAGTTCAACGGTCCTCGTTTATTTGAGATCAACGACTCAGATTTCTCTGATTCAAGCTTCGACAATTTATGGTGAGCGCAATGACACACACAACAGTCATGAAGTTTTGATCACCAAAGAAGAGATTGGACAACTCGTATTCCTCCACCAGATCAACTACTCTCCACCTCTTTCACATTCTGTTCTTTGACGATTTTTACACAACACCTTTTCACAAATCTATCCAATCGTCGAAGTATTAAATCAACAGTCCTTGAGATCCGATGGATGGAGAGTTCAGATTACTTTTGTTTGGGGTTCAGTGATTTATTTTGTTCGTCCATAGAACACAACTCTTCTTACTCGTTGACGTTGAAATGGAAATAAATATCAATGACCCACAATGCTCATCCAATGGATGACTGAGATTCTTTTCGGGACTTTGGGAGTTTTCTCCCTGTCTTCAACGACACAAATTTGCTGAAGTGTCGAATCTTTGGTGTGACGTAAGCTTGATCCAACAGTTTAAATGTCTTTTGGAATGATTGGTCAGGATCCACTTCAGTGCTTTGACATTCGAAGATTTTTCTGTCACTACTTCACAGTTCTGAGATCGTCTAACTGTCAGATGGCTTCCACATGGATAGCGTGATCAACGACCTGGATTGACTCTGGTTGTTCAGAGCTTCAAGAGTTTGGGAGTTCATGACTCAGCACACCTTAGTTATTCTGGAGTGATGGTACTTCGGACCTCCAAATCTAGCGCCATGCGTCCACTTAAAACGGTCCCGATCCTCTCCGGGACATTGGGGCTTCGGGATTTTTCAATGCACAATGGAAGTGATCCTCCAGAGTGCCAAATTAGTGAACTTACGGAGTGTGGGATCATCTGACACGTGTTTCTTGGATCCAACGGTCCAGAGTTGCTTCGACTCTCCGGGATTTCGCGGACCTAGACACCTTCTCGACCACGGTCCTCCGAAGTGCTATTCCACCAGATTGTATGATCTGCTGACATGCATCCTCTGTCTGGATCGACGAAAACAAATCATCTTTGGAACTTCGAGAGATTTGACTCCTCTTCAACTCTTGCACAAGATTCGCCGAGTACGTGAAGATTCTTTGTCTTCTCTCCATCGTCGATCTTCCTTTAGCGATATTTGACGGTCATGACTTAATCTTGCTTTATCTGTTGGTTGTTGTCACTCTAAACAGATCTAACATTGTTCGTCTCTTTTGTGCACTCATCGTCCTAGTTAGACTTGATCTCATGACCTAGATCTACTCCCGCGGCTAATGTAATGGTTGTTGTAGCTTCTCCTCTGCTACTTCTGCATCTTCCTCATGAAGAAAGAATTCCACGAATTCTTAAACGCTTCATCTTGAATTTTCTCCTGCAAGTCTGCCTCTTCGCGTTGTGATGTCTCCAACTCTCCTTCAGCGGACTGCAGACTGTTCTGTTCTCTATGTTCTTTTAGCGGACTCCTCTCGAGGCTCTCTGAAGAGTCTTACCTCCCGCGCTCTATACCATGAAAAAATAAGAAACAAAGAGGACAATACGGAAAGAGAGATTGAGAATAAAAAGTCTGAAGCAGGATTGTATTAATTGATAATCTAAAGCTATAAAGGGAAAATAAAACAAGAAGATCAAGAAGTCAGAAGCAAATCCTAACTACTTGTACAAGTGTCTAGAACCAGCGTTGTCACTGTACAGTTATACGTTGTTAAGGTTATAACTAACACTGGAGACCTTGAATGCGTGCTAGAATGAGAAAGTGAGTTTTTAACTTCTATGTTGCATTCTTTTCAATAGGCGTTGTGCATATGAAGGTCGTGGTTGCGTGCTCCTATCTTGAGGTTTTGCAGGTCCTCAATGTGCGTATATTGTCTTTCGTTCAGGAGGGTTTGAGGTGTTGGGCTTTGCGTTTTGGTTATTTCCAGTGGTTTTACCTTATGCTCGGAACTTGCTGGAAGCACTGGAGTTTTGAACCCCATGGTAGATGAATGAGAGCTACCTTATACGCCGATTTTGAACTCTTAATTTTTGTTTCTTTAGCATTAAATGTTGTAGCCTCTCCTCTTACAATGGGTATTTCGCAGTCAAATGAGCTCATGTATCCACGTCTTTTGGGTTTTGCTAAACACGGTGGAGTATTGACAAAGTTAACGCTAACATTAAATTAACTGATAAAACTTCGAGGAAATGAGCCTTATTTTCTTTTGAAACGTTTCAACGAGTTTTGAATGCTTAAACACTGACAGTATAGCTTGCCTTCCCTTTTTCATTCGCTGTTTGAGTTGCATGTAGAAGACGCCGATCCCTCTTGAGCAGTGTTCACCTTATGTCGTGTTTATAGAGAAAGCAAATCTGATAAACCTTCAATTCGTGATATCAGGTTGCGATCACAGGTTTGTATTGGGATTTGTAATTCACATTTGTGTTATGTGTCGGGCGTGGGAATTGCTAATAGAGGCCAATAGTTTTGTTTCTTGAAACTATTCTTCTTCCTATATCGAGTTTTCCAGTGGGGTGTGACTTGCTTTCATTGTGTTACTCAAGTATGCTCCTATCCATGTCTTTCTTGCGTCGTCCTCCGTTTTCAAGCTGAAACTTGTCACACATGAAGCGTATATGTTGGACAGAGATGTATTTTGGCATGCTTGGATGTTGTTCTATTTTATTTTATATTTTGAAAGCGTTGAAGTGATGCTTAAGCTAGAATTTGGTGTTGTATTTTTTAGCGTCCTTAGCAGAGCCTCCATGTATTCATGGTGAAATGATTTTAAAAATGTAGATTTAAAATATTCTACAAAATGATACGGACAATAAAGAATTCCATAAAGTATTCTACAAAATGATAAGAGAATTCGATAGTTCGAATTCAGCGGTGGAGACTATGATATTAATTAATATTTACAAAAAATTCAAAGTTGCACAGAGCACACAGGTAGAGTTGTACCTTCAAGAAACAAACCATTTATATTTGTTATTGAAGTCCAACTCTGCATTTTTGCACACTAACTTCGATCATATTGAACAGATTTCCCACTTCATTGTATTGGCGTATCTTTCACCACTCATGCAATGTTCATTATTCCTTCTTCATCTTCATTATGGTGCTCCATTTCGTTTATTCATTCATCACGCAACTCTTCATTCAATCACCACATACCAGTACAAAATCCCATGGATTAGACACATGTAGAACCATGCTCTAATAAATTATTTTTTCACTAGCTTGTAGGTATCATACATTGTTCTAATACCACTTTTAGATTCATAATGAAGAAATATGCAGAAACATAATGAAAATAACTGAAGCAATCAGGAAACTATGATAAATAAAATATTGGAAGAAAAGTCATACTCTATAATCATTAATGAGCAAATAATCATGTATAATTCAAAAACACCATAACTGTCATGTAACTGTATAACAGTTAAATAAACCAACTAACTATAATTAGAGTTTTTAGCACCTACAAACTACCCCTAAACTTTGACAAAGTGAAATTTGTTAAACAACCCACTATGTCGAGTATATATAGGCCCAACTTCACAAGGTGACGTTCACCATCCTCTCGGGTAGTGTTAGCTTGTGCTTGTTCCCCTCTTCTTGGATAACAATGGCTGAGACGGGAAGGGATGTTGAGCGAGGTGTTGGTGCTAATGATGACACCACAACTATTGCTGACTTATTGCTTCAACTCCTGGATTTTTTTAAGCACATGGAAATACACTCTCCAAGTTAATGGGAAGCATCAGTAACATGTACAACACTATATACAAGTAGAATTACACCTATATGAGTACCGATAAATACCTTTTGTTGAAGCCCCACAAATCGTTCATATGTTACAACGGTTTGCCATGAATCGAATATGCCACTCGTCCCATCTACTATGCATGTCGCAATGATAACAAAAATTCCCACTGCAGCCATCAACTGAGCACTGAAGCCAGGAAAATATACTCAAGCCAAGAAAATATGTACCTATGGTTTTCAAGGCTAGTAGGTTTTTGCTGTATTCTTAAAGTTGTTAGTCCATTTCTTATTATTATTATTATCAGCTGTTTCATGAACAATCTCCTGCTGGAGATACTTGCTTCCCCACAAGCCAACCATAGTACTTCTTCTTGCGCATGCCTAAATCAATTACTTATTGGGAAATCAGAACATACATCTATGCTAGGGTAAATGTGGGTGAATGATGGCACTCATGAAATCACTTAAATAAGATGGTTGTCATATGGGAGGGTGCATACTTAGCTAATGGACTACCTACACCGGCTTGGTTACCAGGGAATCATTGGAAATAGCTGGTACCTTTTAGATTCAAGTCTCTCCCACTAATGAGAACACCATGGGCACTTGTTACTCCAAGCTCGGAACCATGGGGAATTTTGAGTTAGGTGAAATGTAAATCAATTCTAGAAAAAAGCAGATTGTGTCTTCTTATTCTAGAAATGGAGTAAACAAGTGGAATGCGAATACCTTCTCCTCATTAAAAAGTAAGAAACTCCACCTGCATTATTCTTTTTAGTCAACTGCAAGTGAAAGAAATGATTGAATTGAAGGAAATGACGGAAACGGTCGGCCCTAATAAGGTAAGAATTTATCTATTGCATGTAAAGAACTAGTAAAGTCGTTTTCCATGTCTTCCATCAGACACGCAAGGGGGAACACGCAAGGGGGATTCTAGGGAAATCATTGTTACCACTTCTGCCTTTTGCTCAAGTATTGACTTTCATTGTTCTCAGACTTGGATTCTAGCTTCATGTTGCTTCTTGGGATGCAAGCCTCCATTTTCATTGACTCTTTTACATGGTTTTTCATGTTCACGATTAAGTTACAAGCTCTTTGTCACTTTACCTCAAGTTTGGAGAGAGTTTGTCCTTAATATCCATCCTCCATCCTCGTCCTCTGGGCCCTGGTTTGGGTGCTTGTTGCTAAGTTTCAGGTTCCTCGCCACATTCCGTCTTGTTTACAGAGACTTGTAAATATTTGTCCGACATCTTTTTCCTCTTGTTGCTATAAATATATGACCTCCCATTGTTGTAAATCTCCAACCTCCATATTCTTCCTCCCGACCCTCGTTTGAATAATTGTGGAGGGCTAATGAAGAAGAGGTGAAATTCCAATAATTTGAGTGTTTGAAAGCAGAATGAGTGAGCCTCTTTCCTAAGGTGCTTGGTGCGATTATTGCACAAATTTACGATGGCAATTGTGATGCAGTGTAGGTTCTGGAAACGTGCATGTGATGCAATGAAGGTTCCCAGTTCGTGGTGACATGGATTTCGACTCCAATGTATTAAATAGGTCACTTCAAAGTATTAAATATGTCAGACGAATGATATTAAATATCTTAGTGTATAGGAATTAAATAAGTAATGTATGTGTCAAATTTCTGAGATTTCTTATTTTTAAATGAGTTTTTAAACACTGACAAATACCAATAATATTTGGTCATCCAGCAGGGGTAAATAAGTCACATAAAACATTTTATCCAATGAAATTTTGAATATATGTAAATTTAAAAATATAGAAAGATTTTTATTTTTTTATAAAATTAATTTTAATAAATAATTTCCAAAACTTTAGGTAAAAGTTAAAGAGTCAACGAAATTAATAAATGTTCAAACTCTACCGATTACTATTGGGAGGGACTAATAAGAGTATTTAATAATAATCATAATCATGTATTTAATTTAATGGCATTGGTTAAATGTTCTATCTTCTGGGTTTTCTGGTAGGAATTGACCGGAATCCCGATTACTGCTGGGAGGGACTAATAAACATCCATTAAACAATTTGTCATAAATTGTTTCACCGGAGTATTTAATAATAATCATAATCATGTATTTAATTTAATGGCGTTGGTTAAATGTTCTATCTTCTGGGTTTTTAGGTAGGAATTGACCGGAATCCCGTGATGTAAATTTTGACAAAATTTCTATTTTTTGTTGTTTAAATTGCATTTATGAATCCATAAATGGATCCAGTGTGTTGAAAAACCCCTCGGGAACTCTCAGTAAAAAACAGGCACATGTCTTCTTGTGCCTTTTTGACCCCCTTTGTCGTTTTTCTTGGCTTGATGATCACTCTATTTCACTTCTGAGTTTTCTATTGGTCGTCCTAGTACTCTTTTTCTTTTGGTTTGGTAATATTTTTTGATATTGGTCACATTTTTTGGTATCCTTTGGTAAAATTCATTTTTTCAATATTTCATTCCCACTTTTTACATCTTGTTCTTTTTTCTCCTCTTTTCCATAGGATCGACTCCACCGAAGTGCAACACATAAACTTCATTGCTTCTCTAGAAGTGTCATAATTAGGTGGTAGAGCCGACCTTTACATGGATGTCCTAGGTAGATCCTTGCATTTTTGGCGTCCGTGCTGTCGATAATGACTATAGGCTTGGGGGTCCTTGTTAGTCTCGTCATGACTACAAGAGTAAGCCTCATTCTTTTGTTCACCATCACCCTATGCCTTACCCATGGGACTCTGTAATGAGCATGCTTTGTTATCTTTCAAGCTCGCTTTGAAATTCGAAAGCAACATCCAACAAGACTGTATTTATTCTTTTCGATATCGTATGGATTACTTGAGAAAAGTAGCCCCTTGGAGTCTTCTTTAAGCCATTTTTAGACTCTCTAAAAATGAAAAGATTGTCGAACTATCTTTTTCTCCTTCATGCTCGCCAAACTCAAATTTGATGGCACATTTCTTTGGCAGTAGTTTATCCATTTTTTGGTTTGAATGGCTAATTTTACAAATAAAGGTATTCTCTAGGAACTTCGGTTCGCTAGAAGAGTATTCTCAAATGTAAGTTTACCCATTTTTCGACCCTGAGGGACTAAATCTTTGAAAAATGAACATTCTTCTTGGTTTTGTTTTACCACCTTCTTTTGGCCTTGGAGATTACTTACGAAAAAGGAACCCCCCAGAGTCCATAGTTAAGCTGTTTTTAGACTCCCTAAAATTGAAAAGATCACCGAGTGACCTTGTTCATTCACACTTGTTAATTGGTCTAGAAGGTCATCTACTCGCATGAGTTTAATCCTTTTTCCAGCTTGTAGATTATAGCGGAAAAAGGTATGCCTCGAGAGATTTGTCTCACCGGGAGAGTTCTCCTTAGTTACTTTTATACTTTTTCTGGCTAAGGATACTAAACTTAGAAAAAGGTTGTCAACCTATATTTAAGCTCTTTTTAGACTCCTTAAAATTGAAAATATTTCTGAATGATCTTATCTTTATCACACTCATTAAAATGGTTTTGAAAAGACCTTTTCAGTGCAAGTTTAACCCCTTTTCAAACAAAATAGACTAACTTTGAAAAAGTTATTCCTTCGAGTTGTTTTTTGTGTTTTTTCACACTCTCTAAACATGAAAAAACTATCGAGCTTACCTTCTTTGGGCTCATAAAAATTACATAGAAGGGGTCTCATTGTGTCATGATTAATAGCATTTGCGGGTCTAATCTTTGTGTATTTTTATTAATATTTTCTCCATGTTGCTCTCAATTGAACCTTTCAAGGATTCCTTATATGCAAGCATTGCAACAAGTTTTGCCTATGCAATCTGACAGCTTGGCCCATGGAGGGATTTTCCCCTTGTGTCCTTATCCTACACATGTCTCCTTGCCTCAAGGATTAGTGTGTTCCATGTGCTTGGAACCCATTTTCATGCTGCGACACTCGTTCCTACTTTGTAACATAGCATTCTTTTATTCTTTTTCATGCTCTTTAAAAATTGAAAAAGGGAAAAAAAACAAATATTACAAAAACAGGGGATGAGAAATATACATTATTTTTTCAATAGAAAATAGACTCACAATAAAGAGAGTAAGTCCCCAAGAGGAGAAAACTTCTTTCTTTGAGGCGAAATAACAATATATGTTTGGGAGATATCAGAATCCCTCACATCCATTGGATGAAAGAAATAGACCATAGTTATTAAAACACCAAGTCCTTCAGACTTTGTTGCTCTGAAGATTTTGAGTCCTTTAGTGAATTTACATCGTAGATCACTAGGAGAGTGTGAGCCCTTTGATTCTGAGTGGTTTGGTGATTTGAAACTTTTGGAGAAATTGGTTGTTATTGCGCGGAGTAGAGAAATTCTTGAAGTTTCGAAGTCCAGAGTAAATCCCGACCATCGGTTTTTGGGTACATGTTTCTGTAGATTTCGATTATTTTTAATTTAGCGATCTGAAAGGTTGTGGGTTAAAGTTTCTTGGGTGTGGAAAGTGTAGTGTCCCCAAGGCCGAGCCCCATTGTAAACCATCTTTGGAAAGGAATTGTAATTATGTTTTATAGGCTAGTGAGCCAAGTTTTCATAAGCTGGAGACTTATGTGTTTGTTAGGCCAGGGAGCCTAAGTGTTGAAGGCCATGAGCCTGTTGTTGTACTTGTATGAATGCAAAACATTTAATAAAATATAAACACCGCCAGGTGCAGACGGACCACGATGAATGAATGAAGGGGGACTGAGCATCCACAGAGTGGGCAAGGAATTAGGGGCTCGAAGGCGGGAAGGGGGCTAAGTGTTGAGCCTAGGGGCTAAACCTAGGGGGGGGCTTAAGCCTGGGAATAATATTTTAATATTATTCCAAAAGATATGTGCATCATATGTTTTTATCCTAAGTCATTTTTGGAAGGACACGTGAATTCCCAAGTGGTGGAAGGAATGTGTGCTGGTGGAACGCATGCAGTCCCATGGGTGACAAGTGTCAACCCTGGTGCATGTGAATAAAACGACCAAGGTGAGCCGTGAGAAGGTTCGATTCCATTCCACCGGATTATCTGAATGCTTACGGAGCTTTGAGCAATATGACTAACCCGACTCTTGTAGAGAACCTTGGTGAGACCCTGTGACTCGAAGGTCTGTGTTTGATTCTGAGAAATCCCATGCATGTAACCCGAGCCTACGAGAAGGCTATGTTGATTTCGGGGAAGAGTCTTGCTTGTTTTGGAAAGTTGAGCGAGTATATGCGAGCATTCCCTGTTCTGAAGCCGTGACTGTGAATCCATCCTGTGATTGCCGAATCCATTTTTTGGAAAGCCTGTGTCTATTTTCCCATGGGATTGTCGAGACTACGTAGTATTGGACTGCGTGAGGCTTGTTGTCCTATGAGCGACTCCCTCCAGGTGAGAGAGTGTGCAGGGGAAGGAGAGAACTCCTGGAAGGAACCCTGTAGCTGCCATAGAGCCCGGAGACTTCTAGTCCAGTCTGTTCCTAGAACCCAAGGTAAGGGAGATTGGCAGCCGAAGGACTTTCCATGTGACAGAGAAGATGCATTCTCCTGGAGTGGAAAAGACATGTGGGGAATGAGGGTCTGTGGGCAGTGAGCGTGGGAGATTCCTTGGAGAGAATCCCTTCCTTTTGGTTGTGTGTGACTATTTTCCCTGTAACCTCAGCCTGAGCCTAGATTCCTTGCCTTGGGGTGGAGCTTAGTCCCAGCTCGGGGGTGACCCACTACTGAGTTGATGAGCATTGCGGTCTAAGGCTGGGAGGTTCATGGAAGGCTTGCATTTGGTTTGTGGATCCCACCATTGTTACAAGATAAGTGTCTAACTATGTTTTATCACATTTTATCATGTCTCTACTATAAATTTTATCATGTTTTCCGCTGTGTATACGAATTAATATGGAATGTTATGGATTGTTTAATTATAGCAGTAATGATATGTTTTACTATGAGTTAAATGTGTTTATTTGTTTAAATGCATGGGATATATGATATTTGTATGAGCTTTGTACAAATGGTGTGTACAAATGGGTATTAGAGTGCGAGTAAGCATAGAGTTCCGAAATGGGTGTGCTACAAATTGGTATTAGAACGCGAGTAAGCACAGACTTCCGAAATGGATGTTCTACAAATTGGTATCAGAGCCAAGGTTTCGACACTAAGCCTAGATGGGCTAGTGGAGCAATCTTTGGACCGAGAATGCGAGGGGAAATTGGGTCTGGAAGGCCAATTTCATACCCTGGTTTTCTCCAAAGTGTCAAGTAGTTACTTGACAAGTTTTAAAGCTCAGGAGGTATAGCGGCATTATGAAACCGCAGCCAGTGTGGTATAAGTCCACAGGGAGAGAGAACTCCACACCAGAAGTGTAGGATCTTTAGGATCTGTTTGGGAGGGAAGGTGAGCCCTCGTGACCATTAGATCTGAAAAGTGTGCACGGGGTTTAAAGCCTTTTGGAATTGCACAGGAGTGTGGAAATCATGATACGTGAAATCCCGAGTTAGTTAGGAACCGTCTGAGCCATCAGATCTCGGTTGGAAAACCCAATATCCATTGGCTCTGTCAAGAGATATCCGAGTGTTAAAACTCGAGTGAATAGGGGCGAAAGCCCCCAAATAGATCAAGATCGTCTGAAAGACGGAGGACATGTGTCGTGAGATTTCCCATTTCGAAAAATAGGGAATCGCAATATCGGGAGTCACGAAGGAGGTCAGGAATTTTCATGGTAAAAGTTCCGGAAACGATCTGAGCCATCCATCAGTTGGGACACGTGGGCGAGATCGGGAGCCCATCGACATATCGAGGTTTGGCATTTTGCAAATCCTGAGGACATATGTGTTTTGGCATTGGAAAGTCTGAAACCCCGATAGGAGGTATGACTGTGGTCATATAAGGGGAGGTCGTGTGAACCAGGAGTCTAGCCCGGAAGGCTAACGGGAGTTAGAGAACATTGGCGTTTGGAAGCCCAAAACCCCGAAAGGATCGAGACATTCCATGGTGGAAATCCTAGAGCAGTCATGGGCCGTCCAATTTGAGATGGCCACGTGTTGATAGATTACCCGTTTCGGAAAATCGGGGATTCGGGAGTTCCGTTGACAAAGAAATCAGACTCTCGTCATGATAAATCCAAACCATACTGTCGAGACGTTAGCATGTGGCTAAGTCCCGATGAATGGAAGAGATTCCTTCGGGGAATCTCTGGGTCTTTAACGACCGTCCGATGTGGGAAAGATCTGATCATTGGATTTTTCTAGGAATGAATGTGGGCACATGGAGATGTACCATGTGTCAGAGGGTCAAAAAGAGAAGTGAGAGTGGTGGGACCCTAATGATGTCACCGAACGTTACAAGGATCCTCCGAAACATGCCACACACCACTTTGGTAAAGGGCGACAACTATGTTGTAGACCCGAAGAATAAGGTAAAATAGAATTTCAGAAGTCTGGGGTTGGAAATGAGAGTTAAACGAGAGTTCTCGAGTATCGAGACTCTGAAACCCCGAAACCCGAAGTCCCGAGGTACAAAAACCCGAAGTTCTGAAATCCCGAAGTGCCGAAAATGAAAGCTTCGAAAACACAAAAATTGCAGAGCCGAACGAGAGCTCAGAAAACCCATTGGAATCGAAATGTCTTTTGTTGTTGTTGGTATTAGTTATAAATGCTGAAGATTGTTCCTGAAGGTTAATGGCCTGATAAACTACGATTTTATTTGCACAGTGTGTGCAGAGTTCAATGGAGGTCAAGACTCTAGCTAACCAACGACTGAGTATGGAGTGGGGAAAGGTGCAGATTACCCCTGAAATAGAAGACGAACAGGAAGGAAAGGATGATAACCTGAGAATCGAAGGATCGAACTCCAATGGGTATGGAAAAGAGAAGGATAAGGAAGGACACATAATGAAACTCATTGAAGGATTGCAAAGAGAGGCCCAGGCTCGCCAAGTTGATAGCCGAAAGCTCATGAAAGTCAGGGATCGACAGGGTGCATTAAACTTAAAATTTTTGAAGAGCCTGGAAAGGATAGAGAAGAAACTCGAGAACGGAAGAGACTCAAGTACGACGGAGAGTCGCAGAACCCATGGGAGAAGAAGTAGGTCGAGGAGTGGTAGCTGACATCTTAGTCGCTCCCAAGGACATTCTGACAGGAAGACACACAGTAGTTCAAGCCCATCCCCTACCAGAAAACATCAAAAATCTAGAAAGGAGGAACTGAAAGGAGAGATGAACAAGATAAAGCCTCCAAAATTCAATGGAGAACATAAGAAGGAGGAATATGCCGAGACCTGGTTGCTTGGCATGAAGAAATACTTCCAATTGTAGAATTATTTTTCCCACACAGAAGGAAGAATTGCAATGTATCAACTGAAAGGAAAAGCATCCATGTGGTGGGATCAGTTTGTACAGGTGCAACACATCAGAGAGAAATAGGTCACGTAGAAGGAGTTTAAGAGGTATTTCGAGAAGAATTACCTGACTAAAAGATATTATGACAAAAATATGAAGGAGTTCTTCGAGCTCAGGTTGGGCAGTATGACCATTGATGAGTATGAACAAAATTTTTTGGGACTACTGAAGTATGTTCCATTCATCAAGGACAAAGCTGTTAAAATTCAGAGGTATCTGAGTGGACTGCCACCTTCCATGCATGACAAGATTCAATATGATGATACTAAGACCATGAAAGAGACCATCAGAAAAATGAAATTCTTGTATGAACAACAAGGAGAAACGCCTATCCTTCGGAAGGTCTGGGATGATCAAAGGAAATTTAAGAAGGAACAGAGGTAGAAGGGAAGCAAACCTTCCTTTTTCAGAAACAGTCCTTGGGGATAGTCATCTTTTAAAGAGCCTAGGAAGTTTGAAGGGAGTGAGCAGATGCCAAGGCCTCCACCTATAGAGTGTTGGGGTTGTAAAGGAAATCACAGGTACAAAGACTGCCCCCACAGAAAAGACAAAGTAAGAATTGTCCATACTGTTTAGAAAGCTGAAACAGTGGAGGATATGGGCAGTAGAATGCCGAGGATCTACACATCCCTAGACAATAAGCAAGTAGAAGGTACGATCAACAACAGACCACTTGTTATTTTAATTGATTCAGGGGCTAGCCATAGTTATGTAGATCCTAAAGTGGTGGATAGTTTGCATCTAATGAGAAGAAAACATGAGAAGTCTTGGTTAGTGAAGTTAGCCACAGAGACCAAGAGGAAGGTCACTGAATTGGTTAAGTCATGTTCAGTGGACATGAAAGGAATGAGCACTAAGGCTGAATTGAACATTCTGCCTTTAGGCTCATATGATTGCTTAATTGGGATGGACTGGTTGGACCAGCACCATGCCCTTCTGGATTGTCGTAACAAGAGGTTTACATGCCTGAACAAAGAGGGAAATCAGGTAACAGTCCAAGGAATTCCTAGATTCGTGGCTATGAGGGAAATCTCAGCCATGCAGCTGAAGAAATGTTACCGGAAAGGCTGTCAATTATATGCAACTCGGGTGGAAGAAGCACCTCGAGATGTAGTATCGAATATGGAAGATCATGAAGTACTCAAGTAGTTCAAGGATGTATTTCAGGAGGTACCTCGACTACCTCCAAAGATTGACATCGATTTTTCTATAAATTTGATGCCTGGAGCAACTCCAGTTTCGAATGCTCTTTATAGAATGAGTACGTCAGAGTTGAAAGAGTTGCAATTGCAGCTCAAAGAGCTACTAAAGAAAGGTTACATTTTCCCTAGTGTGTCACCTTGGGGAACCCCAGTCCTATTCGTTAAGAAGAAAGATGGGACGTTGAGGCTGTGCATTGATTTTCGACAGTTGAATAAGGTCACTGTCAAGAACAAGTATCCTCTGCCAAGGATTGATGATCTTTTTGATCAGTTGAAAGATGCAAAAATATTTTCGAAAATAGATATCCGATCAGGATATCACCAAGTGAGAATAAAGGATGAGGACATCAGCAATACTGCCTTTAGAACAAGGTATGGTCATTATGAGTTCACAGTGGTGTTGTTTGGATTGTCCAATGCGCCTGTTGTTTTCATGTGCTTAATGAATGGAGTGTTCAGAAATTATTTGGACAAGTTTGTCACAGTCTTCCTGGATGATATCTTGGTGTATTCCAAGACAGAGGAAGAACATGAGTAACATATGAGAATGGTGTTGCAAGTGTTGACAGAACACCAGTTGTACGCAAAACTGAGCAAGTTCTCTTTTTATCAAAGGCGGATCCATTACTTGGGACATATAATATCTAAAGAAGGGATCACTATGGATCGTGAAAAGGTACGAGCCATTCGAGAATGGCCAGTGCCAAGGAATGTGGTATAAGTTAGATATTTTATGGGTCTGGCGGGCTACTATAGGAGGTTCATAGCCATATTCTCAAAGATAGCTCATTCTATCACTTCCTTGCAAAGGAAGGAGAAAAAGTTCCAGTGGACTGAAGAATGTGAGAGCAGTTTCCAGCGATTGAAGCAGTTGTTAACTAGTGCTCCCATCTTGAAGATTGCAGATCCAAACAAGGATTACGTAGTGTGCACAGAAGCATGTAAGGAGGGGCTAGGAGGAGTTCTCAGCCAAGAGGGATTTGTAGTTTGTTATGAATCCCGAAAGTTAAAGGAACATGAGAAGAACTATGCCACTCACGATTTAGAGCTGGCAGCAATCGTCCATGCCTTGAGGAAATGGAGACATTACCTCATGGGCAAGAGATTCGAGTTGAGAATAGACCATAACGGTCTGAAGTATTTACTTGATCAGCCGACCTTCAATTCCAGGAAAATCAGATGGCTGGAGTTTCTGTGCGAATATGACTTTGATATCAAGCATATCAAAGTGAAAGAAAATAAGGTGGTTGATGCACTCATCATAAAAGTGCATGAATTACATGCTACATCCATTAGCATGTACCGGACTGAGATGAAACATAGAATTTTGGAAGCTGCAAATGTTGATTTGCAGTACAAAAATCTTGTAGCAAAGCTACAACAGCGTGAGAGACCACAGACCAAGGAAAGTTACACCTTGGGAATTGATGGCTTACTTCTGTATAAAAATAGAGTACATGTACCCAATGTCTGAGAATTGAAGCTGACAATTCTAAAGGAGATGCATAACGTGACCTATGCTGAACATCCTGGATATCGGAAGACTGTGGCAGCAGTCAAAAGCCATTATTTTTGGTCGGGTTTGAAGAAAGAAATTGCGGAATACATCACCAGATGTATGGAGTGACAAAAGGTTAAGGCTGAGCACAGGGACCCAGCAGGGTTGCTGCAGCCTTTACCTATTCCTGAATGGAAATGGGACGTGATAACAATGGATTTTATCACAGGATTGCCCAGAACAAGCAAGCAGCATGATTTAATCATGGTGGTGGTGGACAGGATTACTAAAGCTACCCGTTTTATTCCACTGAAAACCACCCACAGAGCAGTAGATGTTGATGATATCTTCTTAAAAGAAGTTGCACGCTTGCATGGAATTCCTAAGACAATTGTGTTTGATAGAGACCCGAAATTCACTTCGAATTTCTGGAAAGGAATGTTCAAAGGATTCAGAACGATTCTAAACTCTAGCACAACATATCATCCCGAGTCTGATCGATAGACAGAGAGAGTAAACAGAGTAATAGAAGACATGCTGAGAATGTATGAGATGGATAAACCATCAAGGTGGGAAGACTACCTGCATTTGGTAGAATTCACCTACAATAATGGGTATCATGCATCATTGAAGATGAGCCCATTCGAAGCGCTTTGTGGAAGAAAGTGCAACACTCCAGTGAGTTGGGATAATCCATCTTACAGAGTAGTAGTTGGGCCTGAACTGCTCAAAGAGATGGAAGACCAAATGATAAGAATTAAACATAATTTAAAAGCTTCCCAGGACAGGCAAAAAATTTACGCTGATAGTAACAGAACCCATAGAGAATTCAAAGTGGGTGATCATGTTTTCCTGAAAGTGAAAACTAACAGGGGTTCCCTGAGGCTGGGAAGTTGCGCCAAGTTGGCAAGAAGATTTTGTGGGCCATTTGAGATCTGGGAAAGGATTGGGCCGGTTGCATACATGCTTGCATTACCTACATCTATGACTGTACATAATGTGTTTCATGTTTCACTGCTTAAGAAATATGTACCTAATGCTAATCATATTATCGATTGGACTGTGATTCAGGTGGAACCAGATGGTGTCCTGCAAGTGCATCCTGTGCGCATATTGGACAGGAAAAGAAAATAGCTCTGGAATTGAGCTATATAGCTTGTAAAGGTCTAGTGGACCTAGTACGGTCCTGAGGACGTGACATGGGAGCATGACGAGGTTATGCGGGCAGAGTACCCGCATCTTTTTGAAAATTTTGAAGGGATTGCAGAGACAGTGTAAGTTGCACTGAGGACAATGCAAAAATAAGGGGAGGGGGATTGTAGTGTCCCCAAGGCCGAGCCCCGTTGTAAACCATGTTTGGAAAGGAATTGTTATTATGTTTTATAGGTTGGTGAGCCAAGTTTTCATAAGCTGGAGACTTATGTGTTTGTTAGGCCAGGGAGCCTAAGTGTTGAAGGCCAGGAGCCTGCCGTTGTACTTGTATGAATGCAAAACATTTAATAAAATATAAACACCACCAGGTGCAGACCGACCACGATGAATGAGTAAAGGGGGACTAAGCATACACAGAGTGGGCAAGGAATTAGGGGCTGGAAGGTGGGAAAGGGGTTAAGTGTTGAGCTTAGGGGCTAAGCCTAGGGGGTGGCTTAAGCCTGAGAATAATATTTTAATATTATTCCCAAGTGGTGGAAGGAACGTGTGATGGTGGAACGCATGCAGTTCCATGGGTGACAAGTGTCAACCCTGGTGCGTGTGAATAAAATGGCCAGGGTGATCCATGAGAAGGTTCGATTCCATTCCACTGAATTGTCTGAATGTGTACGGAGCTTTGAGCAGTATGACTAACTCGACTCCTGTAGAGAACCTCAGTGAGACCCTGTGACTCAAAGCTCTATGTTTGATTCTGAGAAATCTCGTGCGTGTAACCCCAGCCTACAAGAAGCATGTGTTGATTTCAGGGAAGAGTCTTGCTTGTTCGGGAAAGTTGAGTGAGCCTATGCGAGCATTCCCTGTTCCGAAGCCGTGATTGTGAAGCCATCCTGTGATTGTCGAATCCAGTTTTTGGAAAGCCTGTGTCTGTTTTCTCGTGGGATTGTTGAGACTATGTAGTACTGGACTGCATGAGTCTTGTTGGCCCATGAGCAAATCCCTCCAGGTGAGAGAGTGTGCAGGGGAAGGAGAGAATTCCTGGAAGGAACCCTGTAGCTGCCATAGATCCCGGAGACTTCTGGTCAAGTCTGTTCCTATAACCCAAGGTAAGGGAGATTGGCAGCTGAAGGACTGTCCAGGTGACAGAGAAGGTGCATTCTCCTAGGGTGGAACATGCATGTGGGGAATGAGGGTCTGTGGGCAGTGAGCATGGGAGATTCTTTGGAGACAATCCCTTCCTTGTGGTTGTGTGTGACTATTTTCCCTATAACCTCAGCTTGATCCTAGATTCCTTGCCTTGGGGTGGAGCTTAGTCCCAGCTCAGGGGTGACCCACTGCTGAGTTGATGAGCAGTGCGGTCTAAGGCTGGGAGGTTCGTGGAAGGACTGCATTTGGTTGGTGGATCCCACTGTTGTTACAAGATAAGTGTCTAACTATGTTTTATCACATTTTATCATGTCTCTACTGTAAATGTTATCATGTTTTCCGCTGTGTATACGAATTAATATGAAATGTTATGGATTGTTTAATTATAGCAGTAATGGTATGTTTTACTCTGAGTTAAATGTGTTTATTTTTTTAAATGCATGGGATATATGATATTTGTATGAGCTTTGTACAAATGGTGTGTACAAATGGGTATCAGATCGCGAGTAAGCACAGAGTTCTAAAATGGGTGTGCTACAGAAAGTCTCATAGTACCAAAGCCCAGAGTCAATTTAGACCGTTCATCGACGATTAAACATGGACCTTAGATCTCTTCCCTTCTCCATTTCAATGTTCAAAATTTCAAGAGTTTGGTGGTGAAAAGGAGCATCGAAACCCAAAGCTCTAAGTTCCAGAGTAAATGAAATTTGTGGATCTAGAGATCGAATGAGAACCTTTAGATATTTGAGCCTTCATCCTTCAGAAGTTTGGTAGTTCAACACTCTAGATAAATTGAGTCATAGAAGTTAAAACATATGGGACTCCTTGAGTTCCTAAGTCTTTATTGGATGTCAACCACTGATCACAGGAGAGCGTGAGTCATTAGATCCCCAATCCCTTCGGTGTATCTATGATCCAGAGGAATTAGTTGAAGGTTTTTTGTTGTGGATAAACTATAAATCCCAAAATTCCAGAGTTTCAGAGTATATCTCCTGCATAGAATCTCCAGTGAAGATAAATCCCTCCACCCATCCGATTAAATCCATAATCATTGATGAAGGAGAGTGTAAGGAAAGGGTAGGACCTACATCTATCGGTCAACCTCGCTTGACCGAATTTGTCCGATAACACTCCGGGTAAGGTAGAGAATTGGATTTGAAAGAACACTCATATCAAATATTAGGAGGTTTAGAAAAGAAAATAAGAACATACAAAGGAATATCAGATGAATAAAGGACACCCATAAATCATACTCTCAAGATTGGAAATAGTATAAGATGAAGACAAATATATAGGGAAAAATAAAGATGTCAGATATAGGAAATTTTGGGGAAGAAATGAGAAACAATAAGAATGTGTGAGTAAAGACCAAGTCCTAGAGATCACATGATTTTCAGTAGCAGGAGAAAGAAAAGAAGAGTAGGAAAATAAATGGCACATTCCAGAGATTGTACTTTCATGAATTGTAGTGCAATATCAATCCACATGAAGAAAGAAATAAGTTAGAGTTCAGGGAGATAATGAGTCTACAGACGAAGAGTAATATTATTATGCATCAGAGTGGGTATTTATCTGAGCCATCTATCTTGGACACTCCCAATAAATGTGTATGTTGAATAGGGGCAGTGCATGTAGTAGATACTATATCAAAAAGAACCATACTTAGAGCAATATGAAGTGCTTGCAGAGACAGATTTAGATAAGTCAAATATCATAAGTACAAAGTAACATATTGATCAATTTAGAAAGAAGTGTCCCCACGTAGGTATAATTTTGTAGTTACAGAGGAAAAAGTTTATGATTAGATTGCATGTATTCATTCAAGAAGGGATATCTTCAGTACAGGTTGTTCTAGACATGCATAGTTTGATGAGAAGATATATCAAATCAGTGGACATATTGGATTCTGTTTGATCAACAGGAACATCTAATGATCAATTGTAGTATATCCATGAGAATTCTTTAGAATAATACAGTGACAAATGGGTCCACATTTTGGACAGTTGAGTAGCAGGGTTATGAACAATTTGTGACATATGGATATATATGGATTTCTAAGATGCTTAAAAAGTACAAGAAACATGAGTTATATGCATACTTGGATATTTACAATTGGAATCAGTTGGAATCAGTTGGTCACATAAAGGAAAGTAGTGAAAGATACAACATAACACAAAAAGAGAAATCCTCAATAGAATCTATATCATCAGAAGGACATCATTGAACAACATGGTCAAGTGAACATGACAACTAAATGATGAAATCAAATTTTGATTTTTTTTTTATATATAACAGTCAATTACATGAGGAATCACCAATGGATAATAAGTAGCACTAGAAGAGAGAAAAATAAACATTTCGCATGTATTTCTACATCTTGCATATTATCAGAGAGAGAGATCTAGAAAGGAAGATCATTAGCATGCAGATAGGGGGAGACATACCCATAGGGGAAACTATTATTTTTTCCACAATTGGTTAGAGAAGGTACAATATCATGAGGATATATATTAGCATGGGGAGTTAACCTTTGGTCAAAGATGAAGAGAAAGATTAGAGGAATGAAGACAAAGGGAGAAAACCCAAGGGGAGATACACGTTGTCATTAATGTCAAAGGGGGATAGATAGAAAAATTAATGAAGAGAGATGATCATAGGGGGAGCATGAGCATGAGTGTTTCCGTGTCTAAGTGTTTCCATCAATGGAAAAGCGAGACATTGTTGGATAGTGTAAGTTTTTAAACCTGCGAAGTAAAGCAATGCATAGATATTCTTAAGCAATACAGAAATTAATCAATGGCTCATACACAGAATACACAGAGATTTTTACCGGAAACCCTCAACCGGGAAAACCTTTCTTATTTTCATTATATCGAATTTTACCATTCACCATACAATATATACAATGTTTTTAGGTATTCCATAGATACCAAAACTCTTATCCCTTAATCCGGGATTAATTTACAAATCATCTAAAAATAGCAAAATCCGCTAAAAATAGCAAAAACCACCCAAAAAAAAAATTTCGGGGCGTTGCCCCAAACGCTGCACGTAACCAGGGGGGGGCATACCTGCCCCCCCTGGGACCCCCCTAGGAAAGCGCCTGATGCACACAACAAATCCCTAGGTGAAGGGATCGTCAGACATAGTTGTCGTATCTGACGCACCCACACACACACACATGCAAAGAATATAACACATACCCAACATTCTCCCACTTGTTGTTTTCTTTACATCCAGGGGTCCAGGGGATTATATAGTCAACAATCCAGGGCAACAATGCCCATTGTTACTCTACACCAAGAGAAATTTTATGTGCTTACAGACTTTGTCAATGAATCTGCATCATTCTTGAAAGTGTCAACCTTTTCTAGCAACACCTTCTTTTCCTCAACCATGTCTCTCACAAAGTGATACTGAACATCAATATGCTTTGTCTTCGAATGATAAGCTTGGTTATTTGCCAGGAATATTGCACTCTGACTGTCACAGTCTAACCTCACTGCTTGTTGTACCAACCCAATACCTGAACACAATATTTGTAACCATACTGCTTCCTTGCTTGCATGAGTGGCTGCCATGTATTCAGCTTCTGTAGTTGAGAGTGCCACTA
>JZKD02S2050831.1:368827-385654 GCA_000966675.3 Picea glauca | reverse complement strand
CTGTGTGCTTGTAGATGGTGTACTAGTAGGCTGTGTACCAGGATCCACAGTGATCCATTGTTCTTTGTCTACAAGAAGGTCCTCCATCTTGAGCTTCCATAGCTCAAAGTTTTTAATGTTGAACTTCTCTATCTCGATTCTGGATGAGCTCACCATTCCTCTTTCTTTACTCGAATCTCCACTGCAAAAGCTCCCACTGAACCCAGGTTTATCACAGACCCAAGATAAACTTGATCTATCAAGACCGAGCCAAACCCTAAGCAACAAAGGCATCCCTCTGAAGCCAAAAATGTGCTTTGATACCACATGTAAGTTTTTAAACCTGCGAAGTAAAGAAATGCATATATATTCTTAAGAAATACAGAAATTAATCAATGGCTCATACACAAAATACACAAAGATTTTTACCGGAAACCCTCAACCGGGAAAACCTTTCTTATTTTCATTATATCGAATTTCACCATTCACCATACAATATATAAAAAATTTTTAGGTATTCCGTAGATACCAAAACCCTAATCCCTTAATCCGGGATTAATTTACAAATCTGCTAAAAATAGCAAAAACCGCCCAAAAAAAATATTTCGGGGTGTTGCCCCGAACGCTGCGCGTAACCAGGGGGGGGCATACCTGCACCCCCCTGGGACCCTCCTAGGAAAGCGCCCGACACACACGACAGAGCCCAAGGTGAAGGGATCGTCAGACGAAGTTGTCGTATCTGACGCACCGACACACACACACATGCAAAGAATATAACACATACCCAACAGATAGTTGGTTTAGAAAATTGGTTGCCATTGATGTCAACCCTTGGAGAGTGATCTTGGAGATTGATGTAGAACCTTATAGATTTTTCTCAAAGCTTGGATAGGTCCAAATATGTTCAAAATTTTATTGAAATTTGTATGATAAAGATTGATGGTGAGTGAGTTAAGTACATTTGATGTAGTCTACATGTTGTCCTAGAGTTTTGGTTATGGGACCCAAAGTTGATTAAGGAAGATTCATATGAAGGGTAGTGAAAATTTAGGTAAGACTATAATGTATGAATAGTACACATTGTTCTATTTCCGGTGATATGTGGTACACGACATGGTTCCTCACGGTTAGGGAGATATGGCCTTATAAAATTGGAAGCCTCAAAGAGTATTCAAAAAGCTCCTAGTTGGTTACAAGTCTTGGTGAAAGGGTAAAGTGGTTGTAACAGGAAACCCCTAAAATAATCAAATATGTTACCTAGCATTATTATATAAACACCTCAAGGAGTCTCTCATAAGAAGATACACACATGTATAATTGAATATCTATCTAGTGTTTGTTATGGTTTAATATTGTGATATTTTGGCAAGTTTGTGATGACATTTTTCTAATTTTACAAAAGAAGGTCGAAGGTTAAAGTATTGAGGTTTCAAAAAGATTGAGTAACCCTAATTTCTAAGGTATTCCTGAATTTTAAGTTAGCATGGCATGGATGTACGTGGGATGTAGTGGAGGAAAGCATGGATATTCACGGGTTTTAGAATAGAAAGTTGCATATATGTAAAAGGACTTGTGAAAGGTTGTGAAGGAACATGTTGGTACCAGGTTAATGAAGAATCTGGAAGATTTATATGTCATTTTACAGTACAACATGTGAGCTACATGATCAGAGGTAATTATTAAGGGTTATGGTTATGGTGTTATGGTACATGCATGGTGATGATATTATGCGATATGGTACATCTTGATGATGTTAAGATACATTGATTAGAAGCATTATAGGCTATCTTGGTGTATGGTTTTGTTACATGTTATGGTGCATACTTGAGGCTTGGTATATCATGTTATGAGGTTGTATCTTTGTGATATTGAAGAGCCTACTCAAGGCATGCGTTTGTGAGATTTGGTTTATGACTTCAGGGACATTATTTGATGCATGGTAGATGATGGATGAGGTATACTTGGTGAGATACATTGTTGATTCATGTATTGGTTTGTTGGTATATGGTGTATGGCATGATATGTTATACAATTAATACATGGTATGGTGTTGATGTACATGGTTGAGGTACATGGTTGAGGTGCTTGGTTGAAGCATAGTTTCGTACAAGTGTTGGTGCATGGTTGAGGTACACGGTTGATACTTGGTATGGTATAGGTTGATGGTTTGGTATATGCTTTGGTACATGGTAGAGACACATACCCTGTGATGGTATGTTCGTGATCTTAGTACATGTGTGGTAGAGGCATGTGTTAGTGGTGTTGGACATCAAGTTGAGAGGTGTGCTTGGTGTATGCTCCATGTGAGAGGATATGGTTGATTATCAGTGACATTGACAGGTTGGACAAGTTGATTAGTGACAGGTTGGAAAGGTTGATCAGTGATAGGTTGGATACAATGACAGGTTGGACAGGTTGATGCGATAGGTTTGATATAGTGATAGGTTGACAATGACAGGTTGGATATAGTGATAGATTGGAAGTGGTAGTGGGTATTGAATGATAGTGACAGGTTTTCTACATTTGGAATTTATATTTCAGGGTGGTTGGATGGGGCAAGGATAGGGGGTCATATCCTCCTTCCAGTTTCTTTCGAAAAACTAGGGAATTGGAGCTTCCTTCAGGTTGGAGCATAAGAATTAGGTGGTTGTTGCAACCTTCCAGTTGGAGCCGGAGAACAAAGAGGGTTGTAGCCTCCTTCTAGTTGGAGCCAGAGAATTCAGGGAGTTTTAGATTTCTTCGAGTTGGATCCTGATCATAGGGGGTTGAAGCCTCCTTCCAGTTGCAACTGGAGAATTTTGAAGTTGGTGTTTCCTATAAATGAATTATTGGTATATATAACAAAATATTCTATGGTTTTATCCCATTTGAGTTTCCACGTAAATATCAGTGTATTGTGTTCTTGAATGTGATTTTGATGTCGATGTCCATGTCGTGTTGCTTATGTTTACATGTTGATGATATCTATATATATATATATATTGGATTCATTTATAGATAATACATTGATGATATGATGTTGAACATTGTTGATAAAGTGAAATAATATATGTTGTGCTTAAAAGTAATATAAAGTGCTCATATTAATTCACACCCCCCCCCAAAGTATTCCAACATATTTTTTACAAAGTTTTTTATAATAAACATTGCTACTTAAAAGAAATTCAACTCAACAATATTTTTTAAGTTAAACATATACATAAAAGCATTTTGTTGACTTCATAAATAGATTTATTTATAATAATAATTGTTACTTAAAATACATTCAACTAATTATAGAGAGTTAGTGGTGGAATATTAGAAAATTAAATCTCCATATATGAGTTAGTTATAATGAAAATTATACAATCCATGGTATGGAACTATTGAAAGTGTTGAACTTTGAACTACTGAGTGTGCGAGGATGAGTGATATGAATTATCTACACAAGGGTTCAACCTAGACTAAGTCTTGGCTCATTTTTTTCCCTTTACATATTTATTTTTTAATATATGTATAGACATAAATGCATTGAAATATCTAAAGAGTTAAAAGACTTTGGTGTTAATGTTTGTTGATTATCAACTCTTACAGGTTGTTGGGATGACATTCAATTTATTGCATGTGCTAACCTCCACATTGAACACTTTACTTATTTACTAATTTTTATTTCCAATTAAACAATTTACCTTCTAGCTTATTTTTACAATGTTTTATGCAAAACATTTTTAGTGCAAACACTTTACATTGCTTCCCACATATGCTAATTTATCCATTCAAAATTTCAATTATTTACTAATGCGAAGTGTGAAGGTCCAAATGATATATCTGTGGAGAGAATAGATATCATCATAGGAAAAGGGGTATCTCCATAACTCTAAAAATGGATAAGTAAAATATTAAAATTAAAATTAAAAGTATGATCATTAATCAACATTTTTTTAAGTTAAACATATGGATACTTATTTTTTATAATAAAGATTGTTACTTAAAATAAATTCAAGTCAACAATATTTGTTAACTTAAATATATGCATAAAAAGATTGCATTCTCTTTATATACTTATTCTTTTATAATAAACATTAACCATATCCATACAAAAAAAAAA
Source organism: Picea glauca (assembly GCA_000966675.3). Lineage (NCBI taxonomy): Eukaryota > Viridiplantae > Streptophyta > Pinopsida > Pinales > Pinaceae > Picea > Picea glauca. Next base: position 381,588 of record JZKD02S2050831.1, on the reverse strand, counting down.
ATTCACTTTATATACTTATTTTTTATAATAAACATTGTTACTTAAAACAAATTCAATTAAGTATCGAGACTTAGTGGTGGAATCTCAGAAAATGAATTTGTCATAAATGAGTTGGTTATCATACAAATCACATGGCTTGTCACAATCTATCAAGAAGATATAATTTTGTGGAAGATATATGTGTTTAACAATATTTTTTTAGGTCAAGCATATGCATAGTAACATTTTGTTCCCTTTATATACTTATTTTTTAATATATGTATATACTTAAAAATTGAAATATCTAAAAAGTTAAAATACTTTCGTTTTAATGTTTTATCAACTTTTACAAGTTGATGGATCAACATTAAATGTAACATCAAGGATATCCTATCTTTTCATTTAGTTATATTAAGTTGCATTATTCATCTTGAGGAAAAATCTACCCACTTTGGTTTCCACAATTCTAACATGCCTATACTATACATTAATTCTCTTTCATATTAACCTCCAAACACTTTATATTACTTCACGCATATGCTTATGTCCCCATTGAACAAGTCATTTGTTTACATTGTTTATGAGATATGATAACCTCCCCCATTGAACACTTCATTTATTTACTAACTTTTACTCCACATTGAACACTTTACCTTTTTGTTTATTTTTCTAAATTTTTCTTTTCTTCCCACATATGCTAACCTCCCCATTGAAAATAGAAAAATTATTGCACACAAAAGTTGTATTGTATTCTATTATCATCACGTATTTATACATCAAGTTTAGGCTTAAGATAGATAGGCTATCTTAATGGTGCAGTCCATTTAGTTGAGATAATATCTCAACCACACACATAAATAACTCATAACCAAACATATCATATAGATATTACAATAACTAATATATTATATGATAAAGAATAGAAAATATTAAGAACAAGACACATAGGAGTTAATATATGCAAAACCCTCCCTTAACAAATAATTTTCTTAATCTTATGTTTGATTAAATCTTCATCAACATCCTTATCCACTTCTAAATTCTCTTAGACTAAGCTCCATTACAATCATCCATTTTGCAAATAGCACTAGTAACCGCTCTAATGACATACTTCCATGTATTATGTGTTGAAATAAATAGATCGTTGTATTCATGAGTTATCGAGGAAAGCATTCTAGATATTGAATGTATATAAAAGTCAATATTACAAAATGATAGTTTCATCTATATTCATCATCATCTATATTATACAACCTGGCAAGTACACAAAGATCATAAATTCTACATACAACCTAATAGCAATGTTCTTGGGGTACCACATTCGCCAAGCACTACAAACTTTTAAGTTAAGTTATATTTTTTTAGAACATTGTAGATATAACCAGTGGCAGTGTTCTTGGGGCACCACATTCACCAAGAACCACAAGCTTTTCGACCATGTTACACAAATTGTTCAAATCTTTCACAATTTCTCCTTGGCTTTAGAGATACATATTCACATATTTGCACTAATATAAATATACACTTACAATCCCACATATTTATGAAATCTCCAAATTGAATTAGCAATGTCACCATCTTCCTTTCCAATGCTAATGAATCTCAATTTTGAGGTCTGAGGTCAAAGATCAAGCAATTCAATTTCGTGGCAAGCTAGTTTGAAAGACAAATCCTACTTGGAGTTCAAAGTAAATGAAACTATTTTTCATTATCTTGTTACTTGCTAACAATGATAGTAAGTGTTATTGTATCATGAACCCTTTAAGTTGGGTCTTGTTTTCCTTATTTAGGTTCATTGTGACTTTGCTCTTAACAATAACATCAAATTAGCACTAATCAAACATCCACTTAATGCACATTGAACACTTTACTTTTTGACTTATTTTTACAATGTTTTATGTTAAATGTTGTTACTTGTTTATATAAAAAATAATATTACTTTTCTTTATTATATGAATTTCCTTTAAAAACTACTCATTTCCTATACATTTAACTATATCAAATTTCACTGTCCAAACATATGTTTCCCTACTAACTCTAGGGATTCCCTTGTCAAACATTAGCTATTTAACATAAAATGTTATGAATAACCCCTAATTTGGCATATTCACTTAATAAAAGCTTTGTGAGTTTGCTCACAAGAATTGAAACTCTAAGCTTTCGTTGAAATTATTGTGGACTACATTGAAATTTGATGCAAAAGGTTTTTCCTTGCCGATAATTGATACGGTAAGATTACATTATGGTTGTTTGCTGTACTGTATAACTCGACGATAGCCCCATGGGATAGCACAATCAGTGAGAAGTCTACACACCCTCGGTACGGGGAAAAGGGAGGTCACCCTTCAAATCTTGTGTCCCTCGGGTCGCTTGGATTTGCTGTTTGCTTGGTCTTTGGCTATGGGCTCCTGAATTTGGTGTTTGCGGGGGAACGGGGAGGTCACCCTTCAAATCTTATGTCCCTCGGTTCGCTTGGATTTGCTGTTTGTTTGGTCTTTGGCTATGGGTTCTTGAATTTGGTGTTTGAGGGGGAACGGGGAGGTTACCCTTCAAATCTTGTGTCCCTCGGGTCGCTTGGATTTGCTGTTTGCTCTGGGTGTCTGAATTCGGTGTTTTCGTGATCCTGGGTGCGTGGGTTGTGCGGCTGTCTATATGAGGTTTGGTAGATGCAGTTGGTGGTCCTTGTCTGAATTATATTGATGCGCGTTTGGTGTTCACCTGGACTATTGTGGTGTTGCTTTGTTCGTTGTTTGTCAACAGAACAGGTAGCTCTGCTGGGTAGTGAAGTTTGAGCGCTTGAGGTGAATGTGGGTGTTGTTCATGTATGCCTACGGTTGGTGTATTGCTTTCTTCGGGCTGCGTTTGTTCTTGTCTTTCGGAGGTGCTCACTTGTGAGGCGTGGAGCTTCCCATATATTTCGAATAGAGGTAACCTGCCCTCTTTCCTGCTTAGCATTTTGGTGTTGCAATAATAGAATTCTAAAAGCCTCCCAAATTTGGAATTACTTGTGTGGGTTAGTTGAGATGGCTTGTGGTAGCCTGAAGTAGCTTTGCCTTGCATTTCTTTGCTGGGGCTGTCCTTGGATTACATATCGTATCTTATGCATGCTCTGATTTTGGATCTTGCTCTGAAGCTTTGAGCTTGGAAATGGTTAAAGTCTGAAAGTGGCGTTTGAAGGCTTAGATGGCCTCAATGCGTCATAGAATGGGGAAGTGAGCTTTTAACTTCTATGTTGCATTATTTTCAATAGGCGTTGTGCATGTGAAGGTCGTGGTTGCATGCTCCTATCTTGCGGTTTTGCAGGTCCTCAATGTGCGTATATTGCCTTTCGTTGAGGAGGGTTTGAGGTGTTGGGCTTTGCGTTTTGGTTATTTCCAGTGGTTTTACCTTATGCTCGGAACTTGCTGGAAGCACTGGAATTTAGAACCCCATGATAGATGAATGAGAGCTACGTTATATGCCGATTTTGAACTCTTCATTTTTTCTTCTTTGGGTTTACATGTTGTAGCCTCTCCTCTTACAATGGGTATTTCGCAGTCAAATGAGCTCATGTATCCACGTCTTTTGGGTTTTGCTAAACACGGTGGACTATTGACAAACTTAACGCTAACATTAAATTCACTGATAAAACTATTAACAAACTTAACGCTAACATTAAATTCACTGATAAAACTATTAACAAACTTAACGCTAACGGTGGACTATTTTCTTTTGAATCGTTTCAACGAGTTTTGAATGCTTAGACACTGACAGTATAGCTTGCCTTCAATTCGTGATATCAGGTTGCGATCACAGGTCTGTATTGGGATTTGTAATTCACATTTGTCGGGCGATCATCGTTTTGTTTCTTGAAACTACTCTTCTTCCTATATCGAGTTTTCCAGTGAGGCGTGGCTTGCTTTCATTGTGTTACTCAAGTATGCTCCTATCCCTGTCATTCTTGCGTCCTCCTCCGTTTTGAAGCTGAAACTTGTCACACATGAAGCGAATATGTTGGCAGAGATGTATTCTGGCATGAAGCGTATATGTTCGATTTGATTTTATATTTTGAAAGCGTAGAATTAGGTGTTGTATTTTTTTAGCGTCCTTCGCAGAAGCTCCACTCATTCATGGTTAAATGATTTTAAAAATGTAGATTTAAAATATTCTACAAAATGGTACCGACGACAATAGAGAATTCCATAATGTATTCTACAAACTAATACGGACAATAGAGAATTCGATAGTTCGAATTCAGCTGGGGAGACTATGATATTAATTAATATTTATTAGTACACCTATTGATAATGGGCAGATTTAATAGGGGTTTAGTGTTTAATAAGTTTTCTATGGTCAGTATTAAATATGGCTGGAATATTCTTAGTAGTCACACAAAATAAATGGCTGTGATTTCACTCATTAACTTCCTAGCTATTATAAAGACATCAGTTAACAGGAATTAAAATATTAACACCAGATAAATGAAGCCCAACAATTTATTTGTTAATCAATAATAAAATTTAATATATTGATCAGCCACAATTATGTGGCTGTGCTAGTAATAATACAGACATTACTAAATGTACATAATTAAAGAGTGTAAATTCATGGGCTATATAATGGGAAACCTATTGCAAATAAAGAGAAACAATGCCTTGTCTCCTCTAGTGTTTATAGTGGGAAACTGACCCTCAACCTTGGAGAAGCACAGAGCGGAACTTCCCTTGGAATACTCGCTCCACACACTTGCTTCATTTCTAGCAGGGACGGATCACCTTCAACTCTCCAATCAAAAGTGTGCAACAACTGAGCCAATGCAAGCTCAATTGTAGGAATAGCCAGGGAAGCCCCAGGGCATCGTCTCCTTCCTGACCCAAACGGTATCATACTGAAGTCTGATTGATCTGTTAAATCAATATGCCCGTCTTCCATGAATCTCTCCGGCTTGAAATCGGAAGCATATGCCCCCCGCAAATTTGGATCCCTTTCTTTAGCCGCTAACTTGGTGATGGTGAACGCCGAAAGGCTTATAAAACGAAGGAAGAATATGAAACAATGGATTATAATTAACTTTAAAATTAAAATAAACCAGTTGGAAAGCATGTGCAGTTTGAGAGGTAAATGAATGTGAATAAGCATGTACAGTTTGTGAGGTAATTGTGACGTAAACGAATGTGAATACTACTGGCTAAAAACAAGGAATTTTTCGGTACTAAAACTTGCAAGGCTGAAAGAAAATCATAGTCTTCTCATGTTTCTTCATTTCTATCAAATTCCTTAGACAAGAAGAAATGGAATTATATGTCTTAGATTTTCTGCTATCATTTCTTTAACCGAGAGGATTCCCGTCACTCAGCTTCTTGCTCGTGAATGCAGTGCAGATCAATAAGATATGAAGATATTATGGCAGAACAATTATTTTTGTTGAACGGTCCATTAATTGCAGCCCTTCTCTAATGCAGGCCGGTCATGAAAGCTGCCCGGAGTCGAACAAAACCTGTTACTAAATAGAACATTCATAAGAATACTCCCAAAGTTGGTTGTTGGTCTCGGTTGCTTTTGGTCTCTTGGTACTAATAGTCGTCTTTGATAGTATACTGCCACATGAAACCGGGTGACGGAGGTGCATCACTGTACTGCAACTCCTGCAAAGAAACAACAAGATTATCATCTCTCGATTCTCCATCATTATGAGTTCTTTGCTCTATGATATTCTGATGAGAGTCACCCAGTATATGAGATTGTAGATTGGTATTCTCAGCTCTGTAATTTTCATGGTTCTTATCTATAATCAATGGAGAGGATTCAAAATGCATGTCCGTATTGTAGTGCTGGTTAATAACCCTAAACTCTTCCAAGTGCAAGACCCTAAACTGCTCAAGTGTTGTTTCCTGCTTTGGATTGACAACAGGAAAATTGTATGTGGTGTCATCTTGTGCTGCTCTCATCGTTGTTGGCCATATATCTGGATTCGTAGGACTTTGAAAATGACAAGATGGAATGGCACCGAAAGTATTAGTGTTAGGGTTAGTACCATGAATAGCCGGTGCGGGTGTTAAAGTAATGCAAAGGAGAAATGGCCTGAGCTTGGAGGTGTGGGAGGAGGACTAGGAATAATCCCAGCCAGAGGGATGAAGATTAAGATGGGCTCTGGAGCCATAGAGTAAGATCGCAGTGTTATCAAAAGCCTGTGCGGCCTGCTCGGCTGTAACAAACATGCCTGAACATGCCCGGCTATAATAAACAAATGTGCCCAGCCACTGAAACGATGGAGCGGTAGAGTAAGATCATAGTGTTATCAAAATCATGCTCGGCTAAAAAAAGCGTGCGCAGCCACTAAAACGATTGATTCTAAGTATGCAGTTGTCATAAGTAAAAGTGTCACACATTTAATTTAATACTGTAAAATGATAAAAAGTTAATAGTGGAGTAAATTTGTAATTTCAATTAACCTTGTTAATTATTTGAACGTGACAATTAAATAGTTACAGTAATTTTTTAATCATATTAAGTAAATGTTAAAAAGTAAATAGGTTAACTGAAGCTTTTAAAAATACTAGAAAGTTATGAACATGAGATCTAGTTCATTGATTTGGAAGGATGACTAAGAACATGCTAGCCTCTTCAATTGATAACCATACAATTGAAATTTATGGTTAAAAGATCATTAAATGTGCCATTATCAATAGGTGTACGCCTTTCGGCATAATTACCGTTGTTTTCTTAAGTATGTAGTATCCTCCTACTGTCACAGCCTCTACAGCCTCTACAGATTCATGAGAGGAATCATTAGGGACCTCGTTGGGTATAATCGCAAAGTCTCTTTGACCACACAATGGAGGTATTTCATGGTTTCCAGATCCGACTCCTTTACTTTACCATGTTGGCCTACGATCCGATTCAATTTCTTGATTAAATTGGGATGTCTGAGAAACTCACTCATTGCCTATTCTAATGTAGTTGATGTCATCTCCAACGCACCCGCAAACATTTCCCATAGAAATACAAATCCAATTAATACAAAATGATGATCGACTGAAATTTAAGAATGAGGATCATAAATAATATAGAATGGAAAAAACCCAAGAGACATACAAACACAAGAGCCTTGATGGTTTCCCGTGTGATTTTAGTGTCGGTCTCATCCATGTGGAGCAGTAGATCGACGAAGTCTTGAATGTAAAGTTTTACATATGCCTCTTTCTGGCAATTTGAGGCTGCTACCATAAGATGATTATGATTCACATGGTCGTCTATTATTTTCTCTACATATTCATCGAAAGTTTTATGGATCTTCTTCATGCGCATATTGATACCTTGCAAATAAATATAATCCAAATATGGAATGAAGTCTCCAATGTTGAATTCTCCCACCGTAGCTAACAACTCTACCAACTGATCCTTAAACCCTTTGAAATCACCAACCAAATCATTCTCAGAAAATTTCCTATTCACCAGTATTCGCCAAACTATATGGGAGGTGAGAGTAGAGATGGCCTTCCTCACATTCACGCTCATTTTTGGGATCTCACTCTCCTCCCAAATTGAACGAATCACCGCAAACACCTCTTCCTCTCGCACATGCTTAAAGGACTCAATTCTTTTGGTAGTAAGAAGTTCCAACACTCATATTTTTTTCATTTGCCTCCAATGATCTCCATACTGAGAGAAGACCACATCTTTAGAGTTGAAAAACATTCAAAGGTCAGCTAAAAAAGATTGAATCATGAGTTTTGAGAAACTGTTTGGCTAGGAACGTAGCCCAAGCGAAGAAACAAAATAGGACCATATTTGTCAGCAACGGATTTAAGAGTACGGTGAGAAGGGAATACCAATTGATGGAGGTTTCCAATGATGGGAAATGCATTGGCTCCTTTCCCACTAATCATTATGAAGAGGTGTAAGCTTTAAGAAGTGACTAAGGTACACATAAAGATCCTAAGACCCCTTTACTCATTTTTTCAAAGTTCTACAACTTAAACAATAACACCAAATACAATTTTGCAAATGCAATTTGTTGGATCCTTTATAACACCTTTATAATCACCTTATAACTTCATTATAAAAAGGGAACCCTCTATAAAAGATTTGATAACCTCTTTTATCTCAATTACATTAAAGGTCATAATTATCATAAGCACAAAACCACCTTTGTCTTAATGCTCTTCACTTTACCTACTAATATTACTTATGTTAGAAAAATAACCCTTGATGCAACCCCCCTACTCCCCCGTAAGGCTACACTACCTCACAGTCAAGGATCTCTGATTATTGAGTCAAATGACCCTCTGAAACCTTAGTGGTCTCCTTCTGTATCTAAACACAGGTCCTTTCAGTTCCCTGGTGTAGGTCTTATGGTACCCGCAACCTTTCCTCTCGCTCTTCTTGAAAATCTCAAAGTTTTAGGTGTTAGCTCCTTTTCTGATAAGCCTCCTCTTGATATGACCTTGGGTGATGACCTCATGTAATCATTGGATTGCGGGCATGGACAAAGGAGGTTTGATATCAAACTACTTTTCGGCCCGTAATTCTCCTCGAGCCTCCACGTTTCCTCTTGCCAAAACCAAGGTATGGATCGTGGCCCGCCCTCAACATTTTAAAGTTCACATAACTCCTGTCCCCACAATGCTGCGTGATAACCCGATCTTGACACAATGTTGCATGATAACCCGATCTTGACGATACTGTTTGAAATGATGGTTCAGATATGCGCTTTCCAAATCTACGAACCCCTCCTAAATGAACAGATGTAATCTCCTTCATCATTTCGGACTTCAGAATTTTCAAGTCTCAAACTCTGCTTTCCTCCATATGTCAATCTTCTGGAGTTGACGATCTGTGGACACCTATCCTCCTCAATCAATGACCCTACTTCTACTTTGGGTGTTTGACCTTTCAACTAGATAAATGGTCCTATGGCCCCTCTCTCGATCAACGGTTGAGATCTCCTTCAGATCTATGGACTTATGAGATCTCAAATTTCAAAGTCCACTTCCCCTTGAAGTACATGGGATTCTGCCACACATCCTACTAAATTGAACGGTTGAGGCTTACTTCGGGACATTACCTAGAGTCCATAGATTTATGCCATGTTTGCCCGAATCTAACGACTATGAATTACGTCAGGATTTTACCCGGAGTTCATTGATCTACGCCACGTATCTTCTAGATATGGTGGTCCAGATTCACTTTGGATGATCTGACACTTGAGATTCACTTTGGACGATCTAACAACTGAGATCTAATTCAAATGATCAAATGATTGAGGTTTACTTCAACTCTCTGGGCTTCGGGATTTTCAACCCAAACTAAAACTCTCGAAGTGATTTCCCTGAAGTCTATGATCTGTCGCCATGTGTTCCTTTGGATCGGACGGTCCAGATATCCTTCAGCTCTTTGGGGTCAGGGAATATTAACTTTCAACTGAAACCCCAATGCAATTTACTCGGATCTCGCAATCTATTGACAAGTGTCCACTCACAGATAAACGACTCTCGGCTCTTTGACTATTCGCGCTTCGGGAGTTTCAAGTCTCAATTGAAAAACTCTCGAATAGATTTATTGAATTTGTTGGTTTGCTGACAAGTATCTCCTGGCGATCAACGATCAAGATCCTACTTCAGCTATTTCACCTCCTCTTCGTCCACAAACATCTACAGTTGTGGATCTTGTGCCACCTTTCTTCCTTGACTATGGACAATCCCAAACTACTTTGGGACTTCAGAAATTTGAAAATTTCTCTCTCTTGCGTGTGCGAAGCTCTAAGTATTGTGTACCTTTCTTTGACCAGACAGTTGTTGATCCTTTTCACTGCGATCCAACATCCACTGTCGCTCCTCCTCCGAAGCTTCTGATTTCTTTCGACTTAAAATATTTATCAGTCTTCAAAGGTCTCAATCTTTGCTCCTCCTAAGAGTCTGACTCTTGGATCTCGTCAACACTTATGAAAATTTCAATCCCTTATGAGCTTTATTCTTAAAGGATTTTTACTTCCCATGCACTGCTTATATTTTGGGATTTTAATAACTCAGTTCAAAGTATTTCTTTAAAATAAAATCTTCTGTCCCTCATGGCGTTCCTCTATTTTGGTTCTTCGATGCTTAGTCGTTCCTTGACATTTTGCACTCCTTGCACCTGGTCTATGTTTCATTTTATCTTTCTCTCTGAACTCTTCTGAGTCAATCCGAGTCTCAGTTCATGCACTCCTTGCGTTCGAGATGCACACCTTGCATACAAGTTTAAGAAGAGAATCAATTGAAACTTATCGAGTTTCTTCACGAACTCATACATGGACAAAATGAACAACTTCTTGAACAATCATACATGAAAAAAATGAAATGAACAACATACACAGAACGAAACATTCATTCAATCTCACAGTAAATGAACACAGTCTAAGAATTGGGACAATTCTATCTGTTCTATTCGTTCATGAAACAAATTACACAATATTGTAGTTCTTGACTGCATATTTTTTTCTACCCTATTCTTCTCTATTGATCTCTATCTTCCTATCTCATAATACTTTTACGATACAACAACTAACTATCTAAGGATTGGGTCCATGAGCTCTCTCGTCTTGTATGCAACCTACCCTATAAACTCTTAGCAGTTACCTACATTTTCCTATCACAATAACTAATATTTATTGCCAGATAAGGTTCAACACTCTATATCTTCAACTCCTTCAGTCCTATATGACTTTACAAACATGACATATTTAAAAATGTTGTTTCCAAAAGTATCTTACAAACTCAATTTGCTTATGAGTTAAATGTTGGTTTGAAACTCTATCATGCTGAGATGTCATATATTTTCCTCCACGCTTGCGTCTTTGACTTTGAAGGTGATGGTCTTGCATCAACCATTCTCAACTGCATTGCATTTACAAAGGCAAAGTTACAAATCATAAATAATTGAGTTGCATTTGATTCTTTAATGTAATGGATTCCTTCAAACTCAGATACGATTCTTTGGGTGTCAAATACCCAATATGGCCTACTTTAGACCCACTCTATCTCCTTTCAAACAAATCGGGATGGGTTCTTCTAAACATAAAGAAAAATGTTGGATTTTTACTAGTGGTTCTTCTCTTTCAGATGAAAAAATTATGTCCTCACGAATATAAAAACATTAATAGAAAGTTAAAGTAAAGACAGTATAATCTCTTTTAAGTGATTGATGACTGAGATAATGGAGTCTGTCACGAATATTTTAACCAAGGCCGCGAGTTGGAGCTGTAAACAAACGTTGCAGAGACAAATCAAATATCGTGTTTCCACGTTTGTTTTTGAAACTTATTTCAATTACCAGATCGTGGATAGAGAGAATGATATCGCTAAGGGTTTGTATGCTATAACTTTGTTGTGTCATCCTTCTTCCATCGATTTGAAAAATAGTAGATTTAGAGAAAATTCAAAGTTGCATAGAGCATAGGGATAGTCGTACCTTCAAGAAACAAACCATTGATCTGTAACGCCCTTCTCGTTACGACAAAACTCTGGAAATAGGTGCAATTTTTTTTTTTTTGGTTAAGGTGTGTGCGCGCATGTAGAAGTAACAACACAACTTGACTCTACGTCGCCACTCGACGACCAACAAGACTAAACCATTACAAGGTAAAACTGAAGGCACACAACGAGTAACTGCAACAATATACGATCACATGCATAAGGCGCACATCACAACATTAAGACATATTGGGGGTGCATAGTAAGAACACAGAGGGAAGAGTCGAGGGTGTTAGGGTTACTATTTCTGCACATGAAAGCAGGGCGTTTAGTCTTATGTCTTCTCGAAAGAAGATTACACAAGCTCCTGGCCGACTGCTCAGGCAGAAACTAGTAACCCAACCTAGAACAAGACGCCAGCAAGACGAACACAACAAGACGACCCCAACATATCACAGTGATAACAAGCAAAAAAAAATGCCTCTAGACATAAGGCGTACAACTAGCAGCTGTAAGCAGGAAACGACACCAGGTGTTAAGTATAGTACAGTCCCGGAAGGAAGGATCCATCAGTAGAGTTTACTATTTTTGCACAGAAAAGTAGGTCTTTTAGTCTTATGTCTTCTCGAAAGATTATTAGACAGGCTCCTGGCCGACTGCTCAGCTAGAAACAAGTAATCTCTGTCAGGTGTGTCACAAGAGTGGAAACCCTGCCTTTAAAGGGCCCAAGACTCTTGATATGGCACTAGATTCCTTACACAGAAAAATCACTCACAAAGACATAGATACTAAGGCTACCTAGGGGTGACTATATCCTGCCCGACAACCGACCAAGCAACCAATTGAATACTATCAAGTGCAACAAAAGCAAGAAGGATGACTACATCCTTTATGGATGGCGCCCGACAAGAAGGACTCCGACAACGAACACCCAAGTTCAACATTGTCTAAATGAACAACCACCCTAATTGACTAACTTGGAGTAATTTATTGCACGTAAGTCAAGTTATTGCACCATATATATATTATTAACAATAATAAAATTTCAATAACCCYGTCATGGAATATCAACCATCCTTCATTTATATCACCTATTCGGACCAAGATTCTACATTTACAAAACCTCTTATAGGCTACACCCACCAGAATGATAATGACCTTCCAAGATAAAAACATTCAATTAACATGAGGAGCTCACAATGCGATGTCATCAATGATCATAAGGTTCAATAATAATTCATTAAAAATAACATCATAATTATAGGTAATCATCAATTGAAATTAACAAAATACATCATAACTAAAGGTGGCAATCTGTAAAATAATAAAATCTAAAATGATAATGATTAAAAT
>JZKD02S2050831.1:358227-368817 GCA_000966675.3 Picea glauca | reverse complement strand
GTGCCCTTCAGGACGCACTACGTGCTCCAAGGGTGCCACTCGCCTCGTTTGCCTCTGTGGCGCGACGTGCCCTTCAGGATGCACCACGTGCTCCAAGGGTGCCACTCGCCCACTTTTGTTTCTTTTGTGCGACGTGCCCTTCGGGATGCACCACGTGCTCCAAGGGTGCCACTCGCCGACTTGACGGATTGGTAGACATCTATAACCCCTGGAGTCAACACTCCGCCAGGTGAACTTGTGGGAGACTAAGGGCTCTAAGGAATAAGGCCCTCGCCTTATTGCGTGCCCCTTAGAATCATCGTGAGCGACTGTCGCAGTCTTCCCTCACGACATCGTGGATCCTCTCGACCTAGGTAATCGTTAACCTACAGTTCGAGCCACGGTGGGAGTGCTAGTAGGCTGTGGCAGGGCTGCTGTCCACACCTCTCCCTCATCCTCTATGGAAATCATGTGTGGCCCCTTTACTCCATATGTGAGTCTGGTCGGCAAGCTATCGTCAGCTTGCATCATCAACCATCATGTCAGAACATGTCAAAAACATATCATCAAATCAATAAATATCATGGTAAATAAATCAACTCAATATCACACTCCCTGACTTAATTCGGAGTCCAAGGGTTCCGTCGATGCCTCGGCATCCTCCATGTCAAAACCCTACACACTCAAATAAACTGAGTCAATAGCACCTGTATACCACAATAGTAAAACATCATGTCATCTATCATAACGCCTCATCATCAAGGATAAATGTATTAATATCAGAAAGGTCCAGNTTACCCCCCCTTAATTTAAGAAGACTTTAACTAACACATAGGAGGGTTTTAGTTTACGCCTTTGCATTTATTTTTGTAGGGTCTATTCCAAAGGCTAGACCAAAATTTTATCTTAGAGATGTTTTTTTAAAATTAGGTTTAGATTTGAACTCGGCGACATTTTAATTAGGGGAGTCGTTTTGAGAATTTCTTCAGGCGTTAAGGTCTTAGGGTCATCTAGGTGGTCTCACCATCATCATCAATGCGACGTTCCCTTCAGGACGCACTACTGCTCCAAGGGTGCCACTCGCCTCGTTTGCCTCTGTGGCGTGACGTGCCCTTCAAGATGCACCACATGCTCCAAGGGTGCCACTCGCCCACTTGTGTTTCTTTTGTGCGACGTGCCCTTCAGGATGCACCACATGCTCCAAGGGTGCCACTCGCCGACTTGACGGATTGGTAGACATCTATAACCCCTGGAGTCAACAGTCCGCTACGTGAACTTGTGGGAGACTAAGGGCTCTAAGGAATAAGGCCCCCACCTTATTGCGCGCCCCTTAGAATCATTGTGAGTGACTGTCGCAGCCTGCCCTCACGGCATCATGGATCCTCTCGAACTAGGTAATCGTTAACCTACAGTTCGAGCCACGATGGGAGTGCTAGTAGGCTGTGGCAGGGCTGCTGTCCACACCTCTCCCTCATCCTCTTTGGAAATCATGTGTGGCCCCTTTACTCCATATGTGAGTTTGGTCGGTAAGCTATCGTCAACCTGCATCATCAACCATAGTGTCAGAACATGTCAACAGCATATCATCAAATCAATAAATATCATGGTAAATAAATCAACTCAATATCACACTCCCTGACTCAATCCGAAGTCCAAGGGTTCCGTCGATGCCTCGACATCCTCCAGGTCAAAAACCCTGCACATTCAAATAAACTGAGTCAATAGCACATGTATACCACAATATTAAAACATCATGTCATCTATCATAACGCCTCATCATCAAGGATAAATGTACTAATATCAGAAAGGTCCAAATCACTTGCGAGCAAGTGTCCTCAAAGAATAAGTTTTGTAAGTGCACCAGAGCGGGATGTTACATACACCCCCTCTTGGTCTAAACTTCGTCCCGAAGTTTCTCAGTATAAATGCCGAAATAAATGTACCACAATATCATAAGTACCACAGTATCATAAGTCTATCTATCAAACAAAAATGGAAACTGCTGGCGCATATCATATGCGTCCTCCCAGGTCGCCAAGTGCGGACTATAACTATCCTACTGGACCTTGACCTGATCTACCATTCGACGTCGTAACTGTCGAACACGATGATCTAAAATGTGTACTGGCTCAGCCGTGAGGGCTCCCTCGTCCGACACCTGCAAGGAACTCATGTCAATCACGTGCATAGGATCACTAACATAATGTCTCAAAACATATACATGAAAAGCATCGTGCATACGCCTCAAAGAATCAGGCAAGGATAGTATTTTGGCCACGGGCCCCTTTCTCTCTACAATATCGAAGGGTCCCATGAACCTAGGAGAGAGTTTAGCTCCCTTTCCAAACTTGATCGAACTCTTATGCGGTTTAACCTTCAAGAAGACTCGATCGCCGACCTCGTAACTATGGTCGACTTGGTGCGCATCGACATAACTCTTTTGCCGATTCTGCGCTTCCTTAATCCTTTGTCTTATGGCTTTCATCTTCTCTTCCATTTCTTGGATCGCTTCTGGTCCCACCAGAACCCTATCCTCAAGTCGATCCCAACTCAAGGGCGTCCGACATGGTCGCCCATAAAGGAACTCAAAAGGTGCCATCTTAATGGTGCTTTGGTAACTGTTGTTGTAAGCGAACTCTACTAGAGGCAAGAATTCCTCCCAACGCTTTTGTTGGTCCATCACGTACATGCGCAACATGTCTTCCAAGGTTTGGTTCGTTCATTCTGTCTGTCCGTCAGTCTCTGGGTGATACCCAGTACTAAAGTTAAGTTGAGTTCCCAAGGCCTCTTGGAAACGCGTCCAAAAGCGTCCTGTAAACACCAATCCTCGATCGGATATAATATTGTTAGGCACACCATGCAGCCTCACAATCTCACTGATGAAAACTCTCGCTATGTCAGGTGCCTGATACATCGTATGCACTGGAATAAAGTGAGCACTCTTCGTCAGAGTGTCTACCACTACAAAAATCGAGTCATGTCTCCTTACCGTCAGTGGCAATCCAACAATACAATCCATCGAAATAACTTCCCATTTCGATTCCGGAATAGCATGCAGTTGAAGTAATCCTGTCGGGTGTCTATGTTTAGCCTTTACCTGCTGACACTCGAGAAATCTAGCCACAAAGTTGACTATGTCGTCCTTCATTCCTTTTCAGAAGAACGAGGGCTTAAGGTCTTCCCTCATCTTCGTAACTCCCGGGTGAGCCATGTAAACTGCTCTATGAGCCTCGCTCAGGATCAACATCCTCAACTCGTCGTTTGGCGGTACATAAATCCGACCTCTAAACCTCAATAAACCATCGCTATCAAATGAATATCCCTCATATCGTGGTACCATCATTGTGTTTTGTCCGATAAAATCCTCGACTTCTTTGTACCAATCATTGTCTCGCTGTAAAGTGAGAATCTTCTCACGTAGATTCATCTGAAGAGGAAACACTGAAAAGATCCATGGTCTCCGACTCAAAGCATCCGCCACTCGGTTCACTGTTCTCTTTATGTAAGTAATCTCGAAGTCGTACTCGCTAAGCAATTCTGACCAACGCCGTTGTCGCGCGTTCAGGTCACTTTGCATAAAAATGTGTTGTAATCCACAATGATCACTCTTTAATTCAAATTTTCATCCAACAATGTAGTGTCTCCAAACCTTCAAGGCATAAACGATGGCTAATAACTCCAAATCATGCGTCACATAGTTTTCCTCATGCCTTCTTAGTTTCCTCGAAATGTAAGCAATCACTCGTCCGTCTTGCATCAGGACCCCGCCTAACCCTTCCTTGGATGCATCGGTGCATACAAAGAAGTTTGCATCCATGCCAGGGACCTTTAGTATCGGTGTTGTTGTCAACATCTCCTTAAGCCTCCTAAATTCTTCCGCGCATTTCTCTGTCCAAACAAACTTCTTGTTTGTCTTCTGTAATTTCATGATCGGATTTGCTATCCTTGAAAATCCTTCGACAAACCGTCGACAATATCCTGCTAAACCCATAAAACTATGCACTTCTGTGACATTCGTCGGTGCAGGACATTCCATAATAGCCTCAACCTTGGTTGGATCCACAGCGATACCTTCGCCGGAGATGACATGCCCTAAGTAGTGAATCCTCGATTGATAAAAAGAGCATTTGGACAGCTTCCCATATAATTTGTGTTTTCATAAACATTGTAGTACCAAGCACAAGTTCTCTTCATGCTCCTCCATCGTCCGAGAGTAGATCAGAATATCGTCAATGAATACTTGGACGAACTTGTCAAAGTACTAGTGGAACACGCCGTTCATCAAGATCATAAATACCCCTGGGGCGTTTGTCGGTCCAAACGGTAAAACAACAAATTCGTAATGTCCAAATCTTGTCTTAAAGGTGGTCTTAGGGAAGTCATCCTCCTTGATCTGTAACTGGCGATACCCTGATCGCAAATCGATCTTGGAGAACACCGTCGCACCCTTCATTTGATCAAACAGATCATCAATTCTTGGTAAGGGATACTAAGTTTTTATCATAGCCTTGTTCAGTTGACGGTAGTCAATGAAAATCCTCCACGATCCATCCTTCTTCCGAATAAAAATAACTGGTGCACCCCACAGTGACACACTAGGGCGTATCAGTCCCAGGTCTAACAACTCCTTCAGTTGCATTTTCATATCTTGCAACTCTGGCGTCGACATCCGATAAGGCGTTCTCGCTATCGGTTCAGTCCCCAGTTTCAGGTCTATAGTAAACTCCAATTCTCTTTCTGGCGGCATCCCAGACAACTCCTCTGGAAATACATCCGCAAACTCCTTCACCACCGGAAGGTGTTCTAGACCTTCTGCTACTCCCTTTTCGTTTAGCGCAAGGATCGCATAAAGCTTTTACCCCTTGCGCATATTCTTCCATAACTGTAAGGAAGAGATGAACCTCAGGGATACTCCCTGGTTCCGTCCTACTATCACACATCTCTGTCCTTCATCATCGACCAAGCTCAACCTCTTCGTCTTACAGTTGAGTATTGCCTCATGCATTTCCAACCAATCCATACCAATCACGACGTCATAAGATCCTAAGATCATGACGTACAAGTTGACCCGCGTGAAAAACTCTCCTAGGTTAAGGGCACAACCCGTAACCTTTCCTCCGACCTTCTGTTTGGCTCCCGAAGCCATCTCCATGAAGCTAAACTCATCCTGTTCGACTTCCTTTACCTTAATCCTTTTTAGCACTGCACCAGAAATAAAACTCTCAGTAGCACCTGGGTCTATCAAAATACTAAGGGTCTAGTAAACGACAGTACCTGTCGTCTCAAGCACTATCAACTGGTGCTCTGCTTGGCGGTTATTCACCACTGCATGAATCCGATGGGCCTTGCCCATATCTCCCACTGTAGTGGGTTCGGCTGATCCGGACACCCTGGTCCTCTCCACAGGACAGTCGCGCTGGTAGTGTGGCTCCCCACATGTCCAACACCACTTCTTCGACCCAGTAGTCCTGGTACCCGAAGTAGAAGATGACGGCCCGCTGGCCTGGAAACCTGGTATGTTCTGCTGAACAGGCCTAAACTGCTGCTGTTGCGGGCGACGTTGTTGTTGCTGCTGTGGTCCTCGATAAGGTGTCCGCTACTGAGGCGATGATCGTCGAGGTGTACTGAACGTGGATCCCCTATGAAAGCCACGATATCTCGGTGTATGCCTCGCTGGTGTCTGGTGCTGCGGCGTTCCAGATGAACCCTGTCCTACAGGTCTTGCTGGAGTCCTGGTCTAACCCCCGCTAACAAGATCCTCCTCTGCTATGAGGGCCTTTTGGACAACGTTGTGTAAGGTTTGAGGCATCAGAATCCTAACCTTTGCACGCAGGCTGTCGTTAAGTCCGAACACGAACCTATTGACCTTGAGTTTCTCCATGTTTAGGTGCAGAGCATACCAGAGAAACTCCATAAAACGTGCCTCGTACTCGGGAAATGTACGACCTCCCTGTTGTAATGCATTGAACTCATTGAGCTGATGCTCAATGAATTCCTCTGAAATATACCTCTCTCGAAACTGTTCCTCGAATAGTTCCCATGACATGTCTTCAGCGACCATGTTTAGTTGCGGCAGGAGCGTCTTCCACCATAGAAGAGCGCTCCCCTTCAGTTGAAAGACCGCCATGCGGACCTTCATGTTGGAGGTATAATCGTAAAGTGCGAAGTACATCGCCATATTCTCCAACCGTGCCTCGGCGGTTGCACCGTCCGGGGCACCAAAGAACTCAGGAAATTTTACCTTCTCGAGTTCACGGTGAATGCTACCTGTAACGGTCGGTGCATGCGACGGAACCTCAACAAGTGTCGGGGCCCTAGCCTCATCTCTGTCCAATCTGTTGATCAGCGCCTCGGACATGCGCTCGAAGGATCTCATCATCCCCACAACATCGGCAACTGCGATCTGCTCCTGTCCAAGGACCTGCTCGCCTCCCTGGGGGTTAGACCCCTCAGGCGTGGATTCTACTGGAGGTGTCACGCCTCCTCCCCTAGCACCCCGTCGTCTGCCTCCGCGGCTTCCTCTTACCATGATTACCTTCACACACACAATCAACTCGATCAACAATGAAATAATCAAATATAATCATGTCAACAGAAGCTGTAGCGAATCCCAAGTCGCGGGTCGAACCGGCTCTGATACCATATGTAACGCCCTTCTCGTTACGACACAACTTTGGAAACAGGTGCAATTTTTTTTTTTGGTTAAGGTGTGTGCATGCGTGTAGAAGTAACAACACAACTTGACTCTACGTTGCCACTCGACGACCAACAAGACTAAACCACGACAAGGTAAAACTGAAGGCACACAACGAGTAACTGCAACAATATACGATCACAGGCATAAGGCGCACATCACAACATTAAGACATACTGGGGGTGCACAGTAAGAACACAGAGGGAAGAGTCCAGGGTGTTAGGGTTACTATTTATGCACAGGAAAGCAGGTCGTTTAGTCTTATGTCTTCTCGAAAGAATATTAGACAAGCTCCTAGCCGACTGCTCAGGCAGAAACTAGTAACCCGACCTAGAACAAGACGCCAGCAAGACGAACACAACAAGACGACCCCGACATATCACAGTGACAACAAACAAAAAAAAATGCCCCTAGACATAAGGCGTACAACTAGCAGTTGTAAGAAGGAAATGACACCAGGTGTTAAGTACAGTACAGTCCGAGAAGGAAGGATCCATCAGTAGAGTTTACTATTTCTGCACAGAAAAACAGTGCTTTTATTCTTATGTCTTCTCGAAAGAAGATTAGATAGGCTCCTGGCCGACTGCTCAGGCAGAAACTACTAATCTCTGTCAGGTGTGTCGCAAGAGTGGAAACCCTGCCTTTAAAGGGCCCGAGACTCTTGATACGACACCGGATTCCTTACACAGAAAAATCACTCACACATACATAGATACTAAGGCTACCCAGGGGTGACTATATCCCGCCCGACAACCGACCAAGCAACCAACTGAATACTATCAAGTGCAACAAAAACAAGAAGGACAACTACGTCCTTTACGGATGGTGCCCGACAAGAAGGACTCTGACAATGAACACCCAAGTTCAACATTGTCTAAATGAACAACCACCCTAATTGACTAACTCAGAGTAATTAATTGCACGTAAGTCAAGTTATTGCACCATATATATATTATTAACAATAATAAAATTTCAATAACCCTGTCATGGAATATCAACCATTCTTCATTTATATTACCTATCCGGACCAAGATTCTACATTTACAAAACCTCTTAGAGGCTACACCCACCAAAATGATAATGACCTTCCAAGATAAAAACATTCAATTAACATGAGGAGCTCACAATGCGATGTCATCAATGATCATAAGGTTCAATAATAATGCATTAAAAATAACATCATAATTATAGGTAATCATCAATTGAAATTAACCAAATACATCATAACTAAAGGTGGCAATTTGTAAAATAATAAAATCTAAAATGATAATGATTAAAATTGGCCATAATTGGAATGACAAACTATCAGTATTACAAATGACGATAATTAAAGCTAGCACTTAATTAAGGATGTCAATATATAGAATTGCATCATAAGTATAGGTGACATCAATTCGTACACAACGTTTTACATCAGAATTAAGAATGGCAACTCTATCATAATATAATAAAATTTAAATGGCAATAACTAAAAAGGGCAATAATTGAAATGACCACTATCAGTATTATGAATGACAATATTAAAGATAGCAATTAATTAAGGAGGCCCACATATGGAATGACATCGTATTTATAGGTGACATTAAATTGGAAATAATAGTTTACATCAGAATTAAAAATGGCAAGCTATAATGGCAACTTTTAATGTAATTTACAACAATTAAATTTTTGATAGTCATTACAATATTCTATAATTAGTTCCAGCATTATTTATAGAGGGAGACTGGCATTCTATAAGTGCCACCTTTAAATTTCATTATAACATGTAATAATTAATATTAATTACCACCTTTTATAAATAATTACAGCATTTACTTATGGAATGAACTGGCATTCTATCATGGCCCCATTAAATTTGCATTACAACACTAATATTTAATTTTAAATTCCACATAATATAATCAATTACAACATTTTAATAGAGCACGAGAGCTCGCATTCTATAATGACCATGTTAATCTGCTTTATAGCATTAATAGTATATACAACAATTCTTAATCGACTACAGCGTTTTAAATTCAGAATGAGAACGGGCATTACAGCAACCCACTTTACGGCAACCAAAATGCAACTGTATACAACGCCCAATATAACAGTAAACAAATACGCCCCATAACAGTGGCAAACCGCCCAATACAACAGTATACCAATACGCCCCATACCAGTGGAAAAACGCCGAATAATACAGTATATAAATGCGCCCCATAATAGTGGTAAAATGCTCAATACAACAGTGTACCAATACGCCCCATACCAGTGGCAAACGCACAATAATACAATATATAACTATGCCCCATAATAGTGGTAAAAACGCCAATATACAACAGTGTACCAATACGCCCCATAGCAGTGGAAAAATGCCCAATAATACAATATATAAATACGCCCCATAACAGTGGTAAAACGCCCAATACAACAGTGTACCAATATGCCCCATACCAGTGGCAAACGCCCAATAATACAGTATATAAATACGCCCCATAAAAGTGGTAAAAACGCCAATATACAATAGTGTACCAATACGCCCCATACCAGTGTTAAAGTGCCCAATAATACAGTATATAAATATGCCCCATAACAGTGGTAAAAACGCTAATATACAACAGTGTACCAATACGCCCCATACTAGTGGCAAAGCGCCCAATAATACAGTATATAAATACGCCCCATAACAGTGGTAAAAACACCAATATACAGTTGCCAAAAACACCCAGTAACAATGCAAAAACACCCACTATATAAAACAAAAACGACCAATGTATGATTGGCTCACTGTGTGTAAATAAAACGCCCAAATACAAGAATGGATTATGATATCTAAAGGAAACGCCCAACCTGAGAACGCTCACTCTGAAGGAGAACGCAGACCCCGCACACAGAGGTAAGGCCATCACATACAATGGAAGCCATTAAAATGCAGACCCTTCAAACCACATACCAGAAAGCAGAATGCCCAACGAAGTCCATGGATGCAGAGAAATTAAATCAAGACGCAGAGAAATCACAAAAAAAAAACTCAGGAATTTACAATACATTAACGTAGAGATTAAAGGCCATTGTCGGTGGATAAATCAACAGAGACAAGTCTACCGGCAAGGGTGAGTTCACAGATAATTACAATTTCATCATTCGACAATCGTTTAAAAATTTCAGGAGGTTCCACAAACATTGTAAAAATTTATCGTATGTAAATCGTCTGGGAAAACGACAAATGTAGCAACCCTTAAAACATTTTAGTGTTGTTTTACTTTTCCAACAACAGTCATATCTACATTAGTTCTAGTGGCTTCTATTCTACCAAATGAGCGACCATACCTTATCCTATTCGCCTACCTTGAAGGATGACCATACCTTGCCGCTCCTGCTTTCCGACCGTGGAAATCTCACCGGTACCTCCCAGCGAATCGCTAGGGGTACTCTGCTTCCCCCTTAGCCCCCCGAGCCACAAAGGGGCCACACAAGATCCAGAGATAAGACTAGCTTCTCAGCTTGCCTCTAAGGCTGAGCTACCACTCCAATACAACTGAGATAAACCCAACTCCTCATAAGCAATCCGTCAAGCCACAATCCGACAGCGTAACGTTACGCTAACCGTTCCCCCCTTCTTCCTCCAATTTCCCCTTCTTTTATATAAATTTCAAACCCAACTACTTTCCTAAATCATTATTAATTTAATTTTTAATGACAATCCTCTAAAATTCTCTGTTGTCCAAGTGTCACTCATCCCTATGGTTCTCCAAAAATTAATTTTTTTTTAATAATTAAAAGACTCAATTCCCTCACCCCCCAAAAAATCTCTCCTTAAATTACTCCTAGGGTTCCTAGATCAACCTCTCATGCTTTTAATAACTTTCCTAAAATGAAGTTGCTGATTTTTAGTAACTCCTTAATTGTTGATTCCTTTTAGATTTTTACCC
>JZKD02S2050831.1:346416-358053 GCA_000966675.3 Picea glauca | reverse complement strand
TGACAAACCTCTAAACATTCTCCGCCGTCCAAGTGTCACTCATCCCTATGGTTCTCCAAAAATTAATTTCTTTTTAATAATTAAAAGACTCAATTCCCTCACTCCCCCAAAAATCGCTACTTAAATTACTCCTAGGGTTCCTAGATCCCCTCTCATGCTTTTAATAACTTTCCTAAAATGAAGTTGCTGATTTTTAGTAATTCCTTAATTGCTGATTCCTTTTAGCTTTTTTACCCTAGGTCTCCTACTTTCCATTATTAACTTTCCTTTATTACAAGTTTCCTCATTTCTCTTTTTTTTTTTTTATTTCTCTCTTGTTTTATTTTATTTTTTTATCATATTTATTTTTTTATTATTATTTTATTTTTATTTTTAAAACCCACAAAGATAAAGGCATTCATAAAACCTTTCATTGTATTTCTGAAATCCTAACTTTTATACTCCCACACTTTAATTAGTTTATTTCTTCTTATCATTTAAAAACCATGGGTTTCAATTAATTTATCTCCCTCATTACTTTACCCCCCCTTAATTTAAGAATACTTTAACTAACACATAGGAGGTTTTTAGTTTACGCCTTTGCGTTTATTTTTGTAGGGTCTATTCCTAAGGCTAGACCAAAATTTTATCTGAGAAATGTTTTTTTTAAATTAGGTTTAGATTTGAACTGGGCTACATTTTAATTAGGGGAGTCGTTTTGAGAATTTCTTCAGGTGTTAAGGTCTTAGGGTCATCTAGGTGGTCTCACCATCATCATCAATGTGATGTGCCCTTCAGAACGCACTACTTCTCCAAGGGTGCCACTCTCCTCATTAGCCTCTATGGTGCGACGTGCCCTTCAGGATGCACCACGTGCTCCAAGGGTGCCACTCGCCCACTTGTGTTTCTTTTGCGCGACGTGCCCTTCAGGATGAACCACGTGCTCCAAGGGTGCCACTCGCCGACTTGACGGATTGGTAGACATCTATAACCCCTGGAGTCAACACTCCGCTAGGTGAACTTGTGGGAGATTAAGGGCTCTAAGGAATAAGGCCCCCGCCTTATTGCGCGCCCCTTAGAATCATCGTGAGCGACTATCGCAGTCTGCCCTCACGACATCGTGGATCCTCTCGAACTAGGTAATCTTTAACCTACAGTTCGAGCCATGATGAGAGTGCTAGTAGGTTGTGGCAGGGTTGCTGTCCACACCTCTCCCTCATCCTCTCTGGAAATCATGTGCGGCCCCTTTACTCCATATGTGAGTCTGGTCGGCAAGCTATCGTCATCCTGCATCATCAACCATCATGTCAGAACATGTCAACAACATATCACCAAATCAATAAATATCATGGTAAATAAATCAACTCAATATCACACTCCCGGACTCAATCCGGAGTCCAAGGGTTCCGTCGATGCCTCGACATCCTCCAGGTCAAAAACCCTGCACACTCAAATAAACTGCTCATCAATAGCACCTGTATACCACAATAGTAAAACATCACGTCATCTATCATAACGCCTCATCATCAAGGATAAATGTATTAATATCAGAAAGGTCTAGATCACTTGCGAGCAAGTGTCCTCAAAGAATAAGTTTTGTAAGTGCGTCAGAGAGGGATGTTACATAGATGAAAAAATTATGTCCTCAAGAATATAAAAACATTAATAGAAAGTTAAAGTAAAGACAGTATAATCTCTTTTAAGTGATTCATGATTGAGATAATGGAGTCTGTCACGAATCTTTTAACCAAGGCCGCGAGTTGGAGCTGTAAACAAACGCTGCAGAGAGAAATCAAATATCGTGTTTCCACGTTTGTTTTTGAAACTTATTTCGATTACCAGATCGTGGATAGAGAGAACGATATCGCTAAGGGTTTGTATGCTATAACTTCGTTGTGTCATCCTTCTTCCATCGATTTGAAAAATAGTAGATTTAGAGAAAATTCAAAGTTGCACAGAGCATAGGGATAGTCGTACCTTCAAGAAACAAACCATTGATCTTGGTTATTGGAGGTCCACCTCTACAGTTTTTCATGCTGACTTCGATCATATTAAACAGATTTCCCACTTCATTGTATTTGCACATCTTTCACCACTCATGCAATGTGGAGTCTCATTCAATGGTTGTAGTTATAAATTCATCATCCCATGTATTCCTTCTTCATCTTCATTATGGGTGCTCCATCTCTTTTATTCATTCATTACACAACTCTTCATTCAATCACCACATACCATTACAAAATCCCATTGATCAGAAACATGCAGAACCATGATCTAATAAATTATTTTTCCACGGGTTCGTAGGTATCATACATTTCTCTGATACCATTGTTAGACTCATAATGAAGAAAAATGCAGAAACATAATGGAAATAACTAAAGAAATCAGGAAACCATGATAAACAGAGTTAAATAAAATATTGGAAGAAAATGCATACTCTATAATCATTAATGAGCAAATAATCATGTACATAGACATAGATATATCATACAAAAAGACCATAAATGTCATGTAACTCTATAACAGTTAGGTAAGCCAATGAACTATGATTAAATTTTTTAACACCTTGAAAGTACGCCTATACCTTGAAAAGAGAAATTTGTTAAACGACCCACTATGTAGAGTATATATAGGCCCCACTTCATAAGGTGAGGTTCACCATCCTCCTAGGTGGTGTTAGCTTGTGTTTGTTCCCTGCTTCTTGCATAACAATGTTGCTTCTTGCATAACAATGTTGCTTGGTCCCTAGAGGAGAAGTTGAGACAGGAAGGGATGTTGAGCGAGGTGTTGGTGATTATGATGACACCACAACTATTTCTTACTTATTTGCTTCAACTACTGTATATTTTGAAGCACACGGAAATACACCCACCAGGTTAATGGGAAGCATCAGTAACATATACAACATTGTATACAAGTTTAATTACACCTATGTGAGTAGAGATAAATACCTTTTGTTGAAGACCCACAAATCATTCATATGTTACAATGGTTTTCCATGAATCGAATATGCCACTCGTTCCACCTACTATGCATTTCACAATGATAACAAATATTCCCACTGCAACCATCAACTCAACACTCAAGCCGAAAAAATATGTAACTATGGTTTTGAAGGCTAGTAGGTCGTTGCTTTATTCTTAAATTTGTTAATCCATTTCTTCTTCTTATTATTATCGGTTGTTTCCTGACCAATCTCCTGCTGAAGATACTAGCTTCCCCACAAGCCAACCATAGTACTTCTTCTTGCGCATGCCCAAATCAATTACTTATTGGGAAATCAGAACATACATCTATGCAAGGGTAGATGTCGGTGGATGATGGCATGCACGAAATCGGTTAAATAAGATGGTTTTGAGATGGGAGGATGCATACTTATCCAATGGACTACCTATGTTGGCTTGGTTACCAGGGAATCATTCGCAGTATATGGTACCTTTTAGATTCAAGTGTCTCCCGCTAACGAGCACACTATGGGCACTTGTTACTGCAAGCTCGGAAGCGTGAGGAATTCTGGGTCAGGTGAAATGTAAATCAATTCTAGAAAAAGCCAGATTGTGTCTTCTTATCCTCGAAATGGAGTAAACAAGTCGAATGATAATACCTTCTTCTCATTAAAAAGGAAGCAAATGCATCTTCATTATTCTTTTTAATTAAGAACTGATTGAATTGAAGGAAATGAAGGGAACGGTCGTCCCTGCTAAGATAAGTATTTATCTATTGCACGTAAAGAAATAGTAAGGTCATTTCCCATGTCTTCTATCAGACATGCGAGGGGGCTTCTAGGAAAATTATTGTTATCGCTTCTGACTTTTTCTCAAGTATTGACTTTGATTGTTCTCAGAATTGGATTCTAGATTCATGTTGCTTCTTGGGATGCAAGCCTCCATAGAGTTTGTCCTTAATCTCCATCCTCCATCCTCGTGCTCTCGGCCTTGGTTTGGGTGTTTGTTGTTAAGTTTCAGGTTCCTCGTCCCTTGCCCTTTAGTTTACAGAGAGTTGTTGTAAATATTTGTCCGACATATTTGTCCTCTCGTTGCTGTAAATTTATGACCCCTCATTGTTGTAAATCTCCAACCTACATCTTCTTCCTCCCAACCCTCGTTTGAGTAATTGGGGATCTTCTTCCTCCCGACCCTCGTTTGAGTAATTGGGGTCCAACCTAGATCTTCTTCCTCCCAACCCTCGTTTGAGTAATTGGGGAGAGATAATGAACAAGAGGTGAAAGCCCAATAATTTGAGTGTTTCAGAACAAAATGAGTGAACCTCTTTCCTAAGGTGTCTGGTGCGATTATTGCACAAACGATGCCCATGGTGATGCAGCGTAGGTTCGTGGAAACATGCATGTGATGCAATAATCATTTAAACTTGGCAATTATATGGTTTTACATTAATTTCTTAATATGATTAGGTAAATGTTAAAAAGTAAAGAGGTTAACAAATACATTCAAAAATACAAGAAAATTATGAAGAGTAAATCACATTCATTGATTTGGGAGGACGACTAAGAATATGCCAGCGTCTTCAATTGTTAGCCATCAGATTATAATTTTATATTAAAAGGTCATTATTTGTGCCCATTGTCAATAGGTAAATATGTCAAACGAATAGTATTAAATATGTGAGTGTGTAGGAATTAAATAAGGCATGTGTCAAATTTCCAATTTTTTTTTTTGTTTTTAAATGATTTTTTAAACACTAACAAATACTGATAATACTTCCTCCACCAAGGGTAAATAAGTCACATTAAAATGAATTATTCAATGAAATTTTGAATATATATAAATTTAAAAATATAAAAAGTTTTATTTTTTATAAAATTAATTTTAATAAGTAATTTCCAAAATTTTAGGTAAAATTTAAAGAGTCAACAAAATTAATAGATGATCAAACTCTACCAAACTCTACCAATTATTATTGGCAGGGAATAATAAATATCCATTGAACCATTTTTCATAACTTGTTTCAGCGGAATATATAATAATAATCATAATCATGTATTTTTAATGGCGTTGGCTAAATGTTCTACCTTTTGGGTTTTTTGGCAAGAATTGGATGGAATCCAATGATGTAAATTTGGACAAACTATCTATTTTATGTTGTTTAAATTGCGCTTTTGAATGCATAAACGGATTCAGTGTGCTGAAAAATGCATGTGGCACTCTTGGTGAAAAAGGGGCACATGTCTCCTTGATCATTCTTGACCCCCTTTGTCATTTTTCTTGGCTTGGTGATCACTCGATTTCACTTCTGAGTTTTCTATTGGTCATTCCGGTACTCTTTTCCTTTTGGTTTGATAATATTCTTCTTTGAGATTGGTCACATTTTTTGGTATCCTTTGGTAAAAGTCATTTTTTCAATATTTTTGCATATAAGTTAGGATTTCATTCCAACTTTCTACATCTTCTTCTATTTTTTATCTTTTCCATAGGATCGACCCCACCGAAGTGTGACATGGAACCTTCATTGCTTCTCTAGAAATGTTGTAATTAAGTGGTAGAGCATACCTTTACATGGATTCCCTAGGTAGATCCTTGCTGCATTTTTTATGTCCATGCTCTCAGTAATGACTATAGGCTTGGGGGTCCTTGTTAGTCCTATCATGATTACGAGATGAAGCCTCATTCTTTTATTCACCATCACCCTAGGCATTACCCTCAGGACTCCCTAATCAGCATGCTTTGTTGTCTTTCAAGCTCGCTTTGAAATTCGAAAGAAACATCCAACGAGACTGTATTTATTCTTTTCAATCTCGTATGGATTAATTAAGAAAAGTAGCCCCTTGGAGTCTTCTTTAAGCCATTTCCAGACTCTCTAAAAATGAAAATATTGTCGAGCTATCTTGTTTTCCTTCACGCTCACCAAACTGAAATTTGATGGCACAACTCTCTGATGGTAGTTTACCCCTTTTTCAGTCTCGATGGATAATTTTACAAATAAAGGTATTTTCTAGGAACTTTGGTTCGCTAGAAGAGTATTCTCAGGCATAAGTTTACCCATTTTTTGAGCACGAGGGACTAAATATTTGAGAAAGGAACATTATCCTTTTTTGGGGTTATCACATTTTTCGAGCCTTGGAAATTACTTACGAAAAAGGAACCCCCCGGAGTCCATAGTTAATCTCTTGTTCCTTCACACTCGTTAATTGGTCCAGAAGAACATCTATTGGCATGAGTTTAACCATTTTTCTAGCTTGTAGATTATAGCAGAAAGAGGTATGCCTCGAGAGATTTGTCTCACCAGGAGAGTTCTCCTCGGTTAATTTTATACTTTTTTGGGATAAGGAGACCAAACTTAGAAAAAGGTTGTGAGTCCATAGTTAAGCTCTTTTCGGACTCCTTAAAATTGAAAACATTGTCGAGTGATCTTGTCTTTATCACACTCGTTAAAATGGTTTTGAACAGACGTATTTTCGGTGCAATTTTAGCCCCTTTTCAAACTAACTAGACTAACTCCAAAAAAGCTACTCCATGGAGTCGTCATTTGTGTTTTTTTAGAATCTCTAGACATGAAAAAACTACCTATCTTACCTTCTTTGGGCTCGTAAAAATTACATGGAAGGGGTCTCATTCTGTCATGCTTAATCACATTTGCGGGTCTCATATTTGTGTCTTTGGCCTAATGTCGTCTCCATGTTTCTCTCAACTGAATATTTGAAGCATTCCTTATATGCAAGCCTTGCAACACTTTTTTCATATGCGATTTGACACCTTGACCCATGGAGGAATTTTCCCCAAGTGTCCTTATCCTACACATGTCTCCTTACCTCGAGCATAGTGTGTTCCACGCGCCTGGAATCAGTTTTCTTGTTGCCACACTCGTTCCTACTTTGTAGCGTAGCATTCTTTTATTCTTTTTCAATCTCTTTAAAAATTGAAAAAGGAAAAAAAATCAAATATTACAAAAAAAGGGGACGAGAAATATACATTCTTTTTTTGATAGCAAAGATATTTGAAACAAAGAGAGTAAGTCCCCAAGAGGAGATACCTCCTTGCTTTGAGGTGAAAGAATGAGATCTGTTTGGGAGATATTTGAAACAAAGAGAGTAAGTCCCCAATAGGAGATACCTCCTTTCTTTGAGGTGAAAGAACGAGATCTGTTTGGGAGATATTAGAATCCCTCATATCCATTGGATGAAAGAAAAGTACCATAGTTGTTAAACCCGAAGTCCTTCAGACTTCGTTGCTCTGACAATTTTGATTTATTGTTGTATGTTTGGAAATATCCCTAAAGCTCCGAAGTCTTGGAGTGAACCTTCACTGTAGATCACTGGGAGAGTGAGATCCGTTGGATTTCGAGTGGTTTGGTGATTCAAAACTTTGGGATAAATTCATTTTTGTTGTGCGGAGAAGAGAAATTCCCGAAGTCTCAAAGTCTGGAGTAAATCCTAACCATTATTTTTTGGGTACACGTTTATGTATATTTCGAGTATTTGGAATTCAACTATCTGAAAGGTTGTGGGTGAAAGTTTCTTGGGTGCAGAATGTCATGTAGTCCCGAAGCCCGCAGTACATCCTGACCATTCGTCGACGATTAAACATGGACTATAGATCTCTTCCCTTCTCCATTTCATTGTTTGTAAGTTTAAGAGTTTGGTGGTGAAAAGGAGCAAGGAAACCCAAAGCTCGAAGTTCCAGAGTAAAGGACAATCATGGATCTAGAGATCGAACAAGAACCTTTAGATATCTGAGCCGTCATCCTTCGGAAGTTTGGTAGTTCAACATTCCAGATAAATTGAGTCATAGACGTTAAAGCATATGGGACTCCTCGAGTTCCTAAGTATGGATTGGACGTCAAGCGTTGATCACAGGAGGGAATGAGTCATTAGATCCCCGATCCATTCAGTGGTTCAATGATCCAGATGAATTAGTTCAAGGTTTTTTGGTGTGAAGAAACTCTTAATCTCGGAATTCCAGAGTTCCAGAGTATATCTCCAGCATAAAATCTTGAATGAAGATAAACAACACCAGTCATCTGATTAAAGCCATAATAATTGATGAATAAGAGTGGAAGGACAGGGTAGGACCTACATCTATTGGTCAACCTCGCTTGACCAAATTCGACCGATAAGACTTTTGGTAAGTTAGAGAGTTGGAGTTGAAAGAAAACTCATATCAAATATAAGAAGGTTTGGAAAAGAAAACAATAACATACAAAGGAAGATCAGATGAATAAAGGACACCCATAAATCATACTATCAACATTGGAAATAGTAGAAGATGAAGACAAATGTATAGGGAAAAATAAAGATGTCAGATATAGGAAGGTTTGGGGAGGAAATGAAAAATGATAAGAACATGTGAATAAAGACCAGGTCCTAGAGATCATAAGATTTGCAGTAGCACTAGAAAGAAAAGAAGAGTATGAAAATAAATGGGAGGTTCAAGAGATTAGAGTTCAGGGAGATGATGAGTCTACAAACAAAGAGTAAGATTATTTTGCATCAGAGTGGGTATTTTTCTAAGCCATCTAACTTGGATACTCCCAATAAATATGTATGTTGAAGAGGGGGAGTTCATGCAGTAGATACTACAGATCAAAGAACCATATTTCGAGCAATATGAAGTGCTTGTAGAGACAGATTCAGATCAATCAAATAACATAATTACAAAGTAACATATTGATCGATTTAGAAAGTAGTGTTCCCACATAGGTATCAGTTTGTTGTTGCACATGCAAATGTTTATGATTATATTGTATGTATGCATTCAGGAAGAGATATCCTCAGTGCAGGTTGTTCCAGACATGCATAGTTTGATGAGAAGATAGATCAAATCAATGGAGATATTGGATTCTCTTTGATCAACAGGAACATGTGATGATCAATTGTAGTATATTCATGAGAAGAGTTTAGAATAATACAGTGGCAAATGGGTCATGATTATGGACAGTTGAGTAGCAGGGTTATGAACAATTCGTGACATATGGATAGATATGGATTTATGAGATGCTTAGAAGGCACAAGAAAAATGAGTAATATGCATATTAGGATATTTACAATTGGAATAAATGGAATCCATTGGAATCAATTGGTCATAGAAAGACAAACAATGAATGACACAAAAAAGAACAAAAACAAAAATCTTCAACAAAAGATATATCATTAGAAGGACATTATTGAACAACATGGTCAAGTGAACATGACAAGTAAATGATGAAATCAAATTTTGAATGTTTTTTATATATATTAGTCAATTACATGAGGAAGAACCAATCGACAATAAGTAGCAGTAGAAGAGAGGAAAATAAACATTTCACAGGCATTTTTACATCTTCCATATTATCAGAGAGAGAGAGATCCAAAAAAGAAGATCAGTAACATGCAGAGAGGGGGAAACATACCCATAGGGGAAACTATTATTTTTCCCACAATTGGTTAGAGAAGGTGTATTATTAGGAGGACATATATCAAAGATGAAGAGAAAGAATAGAGACATGAAGACAGGGGGAGAAACTTCAAGGGAAGAATGAGCATGAGTGTTTCCATGTATAAGTTTTTCCATCAATGTTGGTGTTTCCATAAATGCCAAAACAAGAGATTGTTGGATAGTTGGTTTGGAAACTTGGTTGTCATTGATGTCAACCCGTGGAGAGTGATCTTGGATATTGATGTAGACCCTTAGAGATTGATCTCAAATCTTGGAGATGTCAAGAGATGTTCGAAAGTTTATTGAAATTTGTATGATCAAGATTGATGGTGAGTCAATTGAGTACATTTGATCTAGTCTACATGTCATCCTAGAGTTGTGGTTGTGGGACCCGATGTTGATTAACGAATATGAACATGAAGGATAATGAAATATTAGGTAAGACTATAATATATGGCTAGTACACATTGTTCTGTTTATGGTGATATGTGGAACATCACGTGGTTCCTCACGGTTAGGGAGATATGGCCTTTTAAAGTCGGAGGCCTCGAAGAGTGGTCAAAAAGTCCCTAGTTGGTTAGAAGTCTCAGTGAAAGGGTAAAGTGGTTGTAATGAAAAACCCCCAAAATAATGAAATATGTTACCTGGCATCAATATATAAACACCTCAAGGAGTCTCTCATAAGAAGATACACACACGTACAATTGAATATCTATCTAGTGTTTGTTATGGTTTAGTATTGTGATATTTTGGCAAGTTTGTGATGACATTTTTCTAATTTTATGAACGAAGGTCAAAGGTGAAAGTATTGAGGTTTGAACAAGCTTGAGTAGCCCTAGTTTCTGAGGTATTCCCGAATTTTAAGCCAGCATGGCGCAGATGTACGAGAGTTATAGTGGCGGAAAGCACATATATTCACGAGTTGTAGAAGAGAAAGTAGCATATATGTAAAAGGGCTTGTGAAAGGTTGTGAAGGGATGTTGGTACCACATTGTTGAGGAATCTGGAAGAGTTATAGGTCATTTTACAGTACAACAGGTCAGCTATATGATCAGAGGTAATTATTAAGGTTTATTGTTAGGGTGTTATGGTACATGCATGGTGATGATAGAATGCGATATGGTAAATCTTGATGATGTTAAGATACATTGATTAGAAGAATTATAGGCTATCTTAGTGTATGGTTTCGTTACATGTTATGGTGCATACTTGAGGCTTGGTAAATCGTGTTATGAGCTTGTATCTTTGTGATATTGAGGAGCATGATCGAGGCATGTGTTTGTGAGATTTGGTTTATGGCTTGAGGAACATCATTGGATGGATGGTAGATGTTGGTTGAGGTATACTTGGTGAGATACATTGTTTGTTCATATATTGGTTTATTGGTATATGGTGTATGGATTGATATGGTATACGATCAATACATGGTATGGTGTTGATGTACATGGTTGAGATACATGGTTGAGGTGCTTGGTTGAAGCATAGTTTGGTACAAGTGTTGGTGCATGGTTGATACGCTTGTTGTGGTACATAGTTGATACTTGGTATGGTACAGGTTGATGGTTTGGTAGATGCTTTGGTACATGGTTGAGACACATATCATGTAATGGTATGTTCATAATCTTAGTACATCCATGCTAGAGGCATGTGTTGTTGGTGTTGGACATCAAGTTGAGAGGTTTTCTTCGTGTACGATCCATGTGAGAGGATATGGTTGAGTATCAGTGGCATTGACACATGGGACAGGTTGATGTGTCAGGTTTGATATAGTGACAGGCTGGATATAGTGACAGATTGGCAATGGCAGTGGGTATTGAGTGATAATGATAGGTTTTATACATTTGGCATTTATATTTCAGGGTGGTTGGATGAGGAAATGATAGGGGGTCGTATTCTTCTTCGATTTTCTTCCAAAAAATCAGGGTATTGGAGATTCCTTCAGGTTGGAGCATGAGAATTAGGTGGTTGTAGCCACCTTCCTGTTGGAGTTGGAGAATCCAGTTGGTTGTAGCCTCCTTCTGGTTGGAGCCAGAGATTTTAGGGAGTTGTATCTTTCTTCGGGTTGGATCCTGTGAATAGGCGGTTGGAGCCTCCTCTGAGTTGCATCTGGATAATTTGGAAGTTGGTATTTCCTATAAATAAATTATTGATATATATAAGAAAACATTTCGTGGTTTTCTCTCATTTGAGTTTCCACGTAAATACTGGTGTATTGTGTTCTCAATGTGATGTCGATGTCGATGTTGTGCTGCTTATGATATATATATATATATATATATATATATATATA
>JZKD02S2050831.1:254209-319829 GCA_000966675.3 Picea glauca | reverse complement strand
TTTTTACAGTCTCTGTACATTTCTTTCATTAATAGAAATCATGTATTACTGTATCTCTGTGTTTATGGTTGCATCTCTGATATATTTATGTTATATTACTGGATATACGCGATATGTCTGTGCATTTATTTATTATATCTCCGCTCTCATTTCGTGCCGAAAATAATCCAGATCAATCCATAAGCTTTTCCATGAGGCATGGATTCAATTGCAACACACAGTTTCCTATTCTCCACAATAAAATAAAGTTGTTGAGCAGAAAAACTAATCTTTAAAGGAGATGGCATCTTGCAAGTTGCATGCAAAGTCACTACCACGGAGACTATGGGTTGAAGAACGTAACTGTGAAACATACATCCAAAATAGATCTCCTGATAGATTTTTCAAGGATAAGACCTCCTACGAGGCCTAGAGTGGCCTCAAACCGGAAGTGACCCACTTTCACATTTTTGGTTCATGTGCATGGGCCCAAATTCCCTCTAAGAAGAGGAAGGCACTTGATCCACAGAGAACTGAGTGCATTTTTTTTGGATACCATGATGGTGTGAAGGTATATCGGCTTATGTATATTTCCTCGGACTAGCTCATCATTGAGTGTAGTGTCCAATTCGAGGAAAGTGTCTTGCATGTACCTTAACAACCTCATGCAGACACCTTCACTCTTCCACCTATCCGAGATGATGAGCATGCACATGAAAAATCTTCTTTAGATAAGAGTTTTGATTTAGAGGACTCACATGATTTAGATTCATAGTTAGTATAGTCAGATGGAGAGTTAGAGCATCCAGATGTAGTTGCAGAGCCAAAGAAAAGGACAAAGTTGGCAGAGACTATTCTTCAGGATGCAGGGGATCTCATTGGTGATCCAACTGATACTAGGAGGACTCAATATTATTTCGAGGAGCCTCCTGTTGCAGTCACTACCACTGAACCATTTCTCTCTAGGCATGTTTTCTTGGTTAATTATTCTGATCCAGAGTCTTATGCCGAGGTTGTTGGATATCCCCTTTGGGAATCTTCCATGTAGGAGGAGTACAACTCCGTCCTCGAGAACAAAACTGGGGATCTGGTTCCCCTTCCTTCTGGGAGGAAACTTGTCAGATGCACATGGTTCTACAGGACCAAGAGTACAGTTGATGGATAGATTAGCATATACAAATCTAGGCTTGTTTCCAAAGGATTTTAGCAGGTTCATGGTATTGACTATGATGAGACCTTCACTCCAGTAGCTAAGATTGATTCCATTTGATTGGCCATTTCCATTATGGAAACCAAGGGATGGGAATCTCATTACATGGACGTGAAGAATGCATTTCTTCAGGGTGATCTCTTTGAGGAGCTCTACATGGAGCAGCCCCAGGGATTTATGCATGACTCATCTTTAGTCTGTCGACTGAAGATGTCACTTTATGGCCTCAATAAGGCTCTGAGGGCATGGTATTCCAAGATGGAATCCTACCTGTTGTCACAGAACTTTGTACGTTGTAAATCAGACCCAGATTTCTACATGCTCAGGATGACTGATTCAATTCTACTTTTAGTTTTGTATGTCGATGATTTGTTGATCACCGGGTGCTGGACTTCAACGATTGTTGAATTCAAGAGGATTCTACATGACAGGTTTTTGATGATGGACATGGGTCCAATACACTTCTTCCTTGGACTCGATATCAGTCATGATGCATTAGGTATCAAACTGTCTCAGGCCAAGTATGCACGAGATCTCCTTGAGAGATTTCACATAGCAAATTGCAAGTCTGCTCCGACTCCATTCCTATCAGGAGTCAAACTTGAGGATGGAGGGGAGACTCCACTGGTTGACAACACACTTTACAGACAACTAGTGGGGAGCTTGTTATATCTCACACACTCCAGACCAGATCTCTTCTATGCAGTTCGCACAATTTTCAGGTTCATGCAGGAGTCGCATGAGCTACATTGGAAAGATGCAAAGTGTATCCTTTGATACATATAGGGAACCATCACCTTTGGGATTCATTATGCAACAGAATCTCTATTAGATCTCATTGGGTTTACTGATTTCGATTGGGCTAGCGATAACATTGATCTCAAGTCTACATTTGGTTACTCACTAAGTCTTTGTTCAGGGCCTATCTGTTTGTCGAGCAAGAAGCAAGTTGCCATTGCTCTATATTCATCCAAGGCAGAGTACAGAGGGGCAATTAACATACCCATTCAGGCTATGTGGATACACCATTTTCTCACTGAGTTGGGCATTCAATTTCATTAGTCGATCGTCATGTAGTGTGACAACCAGAGAACTCTGAAGCTCTTCAGAGATCCAGTTTAGAGGTAGCGGATGAAGCACATCAAGATATGCATGCAATACATCCCAGACTTAGTACATGAGGGTATCATCGAATTACATTTCTGTCCTTCAGCACAACAGACGACAAACGTCTTCACCAAGACCTTCACTGAGAAAAAATTCCATTCTCTGCAAAGTCATCTTGGAGTGAAGGACATAGTTTCCTAGAAACTGTAGTTCTTCTTTTTACATACATTGTACCTTAAAGGGGGGGTTTTCTAATGAGGTTTTCCCTCTTTCCCCAATTTATTTTCATTGTATATTTTGTACTTGGGTACTGAACATGGCCTCGTTGCCGGGACCCAATCTTTATTTTCACCATAGTGATGTTCATGGGAAGTGTTGGAGTTGATTTACACACACCTATGATTTCTTTTTCCTAAGTTTTTTCCCTTGTTTATTATTCATAATTAGTCATTATCCAATATCCTATAATTTAGGGGAGAATATTCCACCTAAAGAATATTCTCTTTCAGCTGACACTTTAGTTTGACTAGTTGAGTTGAGTTTAGATGATGCATTGGTTTTGTCACCATGCAACATTATAATCATCACCATCCCAATTCGACCTTGCCTTGGTATCATCACCATAGTAGTGCATTACCCTTAATTCCCTAAGTTAACTCCTCACTACTCTATGTTCAGTCAATTAGCTTAAGACTAGTTGACTAGTTAACTCAACTAGGTGGCAGTTCACTCCCATAACTGCCTGAGAGACTAGACTAGGTGGAATTTCACTCCCTTAACTATTGGTGTGTGTCCATATCACTCTATACCACCCTATGGCACATTTTTTATCCTCTATTCGAACTCATTGAGTTATACAGAGTATATCATGTGTAAATTATTCATTATTCACAATGGTTAATGAGAATTCTTTCATTCTTTCTCCCCTTCTTCTCCTTTTGCAAATTGTCTTTGTAAATGTGTGTATTATTGTTTAGCTATATATACTCTGTGCATGTTCAACACATTTACAGACTAAGTATTGGCTCATGTGTTTTCTCTTTACATATTTATTTTTTAATATATTTATAGACATAAATGCATTGAGATATCTAAAAAGTTAAAAGAATTTGGTGTTAATGTCTGTTGATTATCAACTTTTACAGATTGTTGGGATGACATTCAATGTCAACATCAAGTTTATCTTACATTTTCATTTATTTATATTAAGTTTCATTATTTACCTCTTGTGTCTAGAACTCTACTTGTTTTGTTTCCCACAATTCTAACGTGCAAATAATTTTGATTGGTTCCGTCCCATTCTAAATTTCAAACACTTTACATTGCTTCTTTCATGTGCTAACCTTCACATTTAACACTTTACTTATTTACTAATTTTTATTCCAAATTAAACACATTACCTTTTAGCTTATTTTTACAATGTTTTATGCAAAAGATTTTTAGTGCAAACACTTTACATTACTTCCCACATATGTTAACTTCTCCATTCAACATTTCAATTATTTACTAATGTAAAGTGTTAAGGTCCACAAGATAAACATTTTTTTAAGTTAAACATATGGATAAAATCACTTTCTCCAATTTATATACTATTTTTTTTATAATAAACATTTTTACTTAAAATACATTCAAGTTAACAATATTTGTTAACTTAAATATATGCATAAAAAGATTTCATTCTTTTTATATACTTATTTTTTATAATAAACATTAAACATATCCATACAAGAATTTGTTTTCACTTTATATAATTATTTTTTATAATAAACATTGTTACTTAAAATAAATTCAACTAAGTATCGAGAGTTAGTGGTGGAATCTTAGAAAATGAATCTTCCATAAATGAGTTGGTTATCATGAAAATCACATGGCTTGTCGCAATCTATGTCGAAGAATAAAAAATATTAAGCACCAGACAAGTAGGAGTTAATATTTCCAATACCTTAACAGATACTTTTATTAATCTTATGTTTGATTGAATCTTCATCAACATCCTTATCCACTTCTGAATTCGCTTGGACTAAGCTCCATTACAATCATTCATTATGAGCTACCACTTCATCCATTGAAGATATGATTGCTTCATATCATCAATTTCATATTTGTAATGTTTAGAATACTAACCATTCTATGGTCATACTTCCATGTATTATGTGTTGAAATACATAGATTGTTGTATTCACCGGTAATCCAGGAAAGCATTCTAGATATTGAATGTATATAGAAGTCAATCTTACAAATTGACAGCTTCATCTATATTCATCATCATCTATATTATACAACTTGGCAAGTACACAACGATCATAAACTCTAGATACAACTTAATGGAGATGTTCTTGGGGCACCACGTTCGCCAAAAACTACAAACTTTTAAGTTATGTTACCTTTTTTTAGAATATTGTATACATAACCAGTGACAGTGTTCTTGGGGCACCACATTCACCAAGAACCACAAACTCTTTAGCCATGTTACACAAATTGTTCAAATCTTTCACAATTTCTCCTCTTTCTTTAGAGATACATATTCACATATTTGCACTAATATAAATGTACACTTATAAAATACATCAATTTACCCAATAAACCAAAAAATATGTTTTAATATAAAACAATCCCATATATTTATGAAAGCTCCAAATTGAACTAGCAATGTCTCCATATTCCTTTCCAATGCTACTGAATCTCAATTTTGAGGTCAAAGATCAAGAAATTCAATTTTCTCCCAAGTGAGTTGAAAGACAAATCCTACGTGGATCTCAAAGCAGATGAAACTATTTTTCCAATGCTAGAATTAGATTTACCGACCCCAATATAAATCAACATAGTAAAATAGAAGAAATAAATCCTTTCGAGATTGCACAGTGAGATCGCCATGACTTTGTTCCTTAAAACTCCAAGGAATGGAATGAAAGGGATTCTCATCCCTGCTTGTTACTTTCTAACAATGATGGCAAGTGTTATTGTATCATGGACCCTCTACGTTTGGTCTTTTTCTCTGTATTCGTGACATATGGACATATATGGATTTGTGAGATTCTTAGAAGGTACAAGAAACATGATTAATATGCATATTACAATATTTACAATTGGAATCAGTTGAATCAGTTGGTCACAGAAAGGAAAGTAGTGAAAGACACAGCAAAACACGGAAAGATAAATCATTAGCAGAAGATATATCATTAGAAGGACATTATTGAACAACATGGTCAAGTGAAAATGACAATTAAATGATGAAATCAAATTTTGAATGTTTTTTTATATATATCTGTCAAATACATGAGGAAGGACCAATGGATAATAAGTAGAAGTGGAAGAGAGGAAAATAAACATTTCACAGGTATTTATACATCTTTCATATTATCAAAGAGAGAGATCCATAAAGGGAGATCAGTAGCATGCAGATAGGGGGGGACATACCCATAGGGGAAACTATTATTTTTCCCACAATTAGTTAGAGAAGGTATAGTATTAGGAGGATATATATTGACATGGGGAGTTAACCCTTGGAAAAATATGAATAGAAAGAATAGAGGCATGAAGACAGAGGGAGAAACTCCAAGAGGAGATACATGTTTCCATTGATGTCAAAGGGGTAGAGATAGAAAAATTGGTGAAGATTGACGATCACATGGGGAGCATGAGCATGAGTGTTTCCATGTCGAAGTGTTTCCATCAATGCCAAAGTAAGAGACTATTGGATAGTTGGTTTAGAAACTTGGTTTTCATTGATGTCAACCCTTAGAGAGTGATCTTGGAGATTGACGTCAACTCTTAGATATTGATATCAAAGCTTGGAAAGGTCCAGAAATGTTTGAAAGTTTATTGAAATTTTTATGATCAAGATTGATGGTGAGTCAGTTGAGTACATTTGATGTAGTCTACATGTCGTCCCGAAGGTGTGGTTATGGGACCTGAAGTTGATTTAGGAATATTCAAATGAAGGATATTGAAATTTTAGGTAAGAATATAATATATGAATAGTTCACATCGTTCTATTTCCGGTGATATGTGGAACACCACATGGTTCCTCACGGTTAGAGAGATATGGCCTTGTAAAGTTGGAAGCCTCAAAGAGTGGTCAAAAACCCCCAAGTTGGTTACAAGTCCTGGTGAAAGGGTAAAGTGGTTGTAACCAGAAACCCATAAAATTATCAAATATGTTACCTAGAATTAGTATATAAACACCTCAAGGAGTCTCTCATAAGAAGATACACACACGTACAATCGAATATCTATCTA
Organism: Picea glauca; assembly: GCA_000966675.3. NCBI lineage: Eukaryota > Viridiplantae > Streptophyta > Pinopsida > Pinales > Pinaceae > Picea > Picea glauca. Next base: position 313,294 of record JZKD02S2050831.1, on the reverse strand, counting down.
GTGTTTGTTATGGTTTAGTATTGTGATATTTTGGCAAGTTTGCGATGACAACTTTCTGATTTTACGAAGGAAGATCAAAGGTGAAAGTATTGAAGTTTCAACAAGCTTGAGTAACCCTAGTTTCTGAGGTATTCCTGAATTTTAAGTCAACATGGCACGGATGTTCACGGGCTGTAGTGGAGGAAAGCGTGGATATTCACGGGTTGTAGAATCGAAAGTCACATATATGTAAAAGGACTTGTGAAAGGTTGTAAAGGAATGTTGGTACCAGGTTGTTGAGGATTGTGGAAGACTTATAGGTCATTTTACAGCACAACAAGTCAGTTACATGATTAGAAGCAATTATTAAGGGTTATGGTTATTGTGTTATGGTACATGCATGGTGATGATAGTGTGTGATATGGTACATATTTATGATGTTAATATACATTGATTAGAAGCATTACAACCTATATTTCTATATGGTTTGGTTACTTGTTATGGTGCATAATTGAGGCTTGGTTTATCATCTTGAGGTTATCTCTTTTTGATATTGACGAGCAAGCTCGAGGCATGTGTTTGTGAGATTTGGTTTATGTCTTGAGGAACATCACTGGATGCATGGTATATGTTCGTTGAGGTATACTTGGTAAGATACATTGTTGATTCATATATTGGTTTATTGGAATATGGTGTATGACATGATATGGTATACGATTAATACATCATATGGTGTTGATGTACATTGTTGAGGTGCTTGGTTGAAGCATAGTTTGGTACAAGTGTTGGTGCATGGTTGATGCACTTTTTTTGGTACACAGTTGATTCTTGGTATGATATAGGTTGATGGTTTGGTATATGCTTTGGTACATGGTTGAGACACATACTGTGTGATGGTATGTCCGTGATCATAGTACATGTGTGGTAGAGGCATGTGATGGTGGTGTTTTACATGTAGTTGAGAGGTGTTCTTGGTGTATGATCCATGTGAGAGGATCCGGTTGAGTATCAGTGACATTGACATGTTGGACAGGTTGATTAATGATAGGTTGGAAAGGTTGATCAATGACAGGTTGGATACAATGATAGGTTGGACAGGTTGATGTGACAGGTTGGATATAGTGAAATATTGGCAGTGGAAGTGGGTATTGAGTGACAGTAACAAGTGTTCTACATTTGGCATTTATATTTTAAGGTGGTTGGACGAGAAAATGATATGGGGTCTTATCCTCCTTCGAGTTTCTTCCGAAAAAGTAGGGAATTGCAACTTCCTTCAGGTTGGAGAATGACAATTAGGTGGTTATTTCCACCTTCCAGTTGGAGCTAGAGAACCCAAGGAGCAGTAGCCTCCTTCTGGTTGGAGCCATATAATTCAGGGAGTTGTATCTTTCTTCAGGTTGGATCCTAAGAATAGGGGGGTGGAGCCTCCTTCCAGTTGTAGCTGGACAATTTGGAAGTTGGTGTTTCCTATAAATGAATTATTGATATATATAAGAAAAAATTTCATGGTATTCTCTCATTTGAATTTCCACGTAAATACTGGTGTATTTTGTTCTTCACATGATGTCAATGTCGTGTTTCTTATGTTTACATGCTTATGATATATATATTGGATGCATTCATAGATGATACATTGATGATATGTTGTTGAACATTGTTGATAAAGTGAAATAATATATGTTGTGGTTAAAAGTAGTATAAAGTGCTCATCCTAATTCACCCCCCCTCTCAGTATTCCAACATATTTTTTTCAAAGTTTTATGAAAAATGTTCTCACTACAAAGACTTTGCATTACTTCCCACATATGCTAACATTTTCATTGAACATTTCACTTATTTACTAATGCAAAGTGTAGAGGTGCAAAAGATATATATGTGCAGATCACAGTGTCTAGTGTCTAGATATGGTCATAGAAAAACACTTCTCACAGCTTGAAAGTTGATAAGTAAAACATTAAAATTAAAATTATGACCATTAATCAACAATTTTTGTTTATGTTAAACATACTCATAAAAACATTTTGCTCACTTTATAGACTTATTTTTTATAATAAACATTGCTACTTAAAAGATATTCATTTCAACAATATTTTTTAAGTTAAACATATACATAAAATAATTTTGTTGACTTTATAAACAGATGTATTTATAATAAGAATTGTTACTTAAAATACATTCAACTATTTATAGAGAGTTAGTGGTGGAATCTTAGAAAATGAAATCTCCATAAATGAGTCAATTATCATGCAAATTACACAATCCTTGATATGGAACTATTGAAAGTGTTAAATTTTGAAGTGCGTGAGTGTGGGAGGATGAGTGATATGAATTATCCACACAAGGGTTCAAACTAGAATAAGTCTTCGCTCATTTTTTTCTCTTTACATATTTATTTTTTAATATATGTATAGACATAAATGCATTGAGATATCTAAAAAGTTAAAAGACTTTGGTGTTAATGTTTGTTGATTATCAACTTTTACAAGTTCTTGGGATGACATTCAATGTCAACATCAAGGTCATCTTACATTTTCATCTATTTATATTAAGTTTCATTATTTACCTCTTGTGTCGAGAAGCCTATTTGTTTTGTTTCCTGCAATTCTAAAGTGCCAATACTTTGCAATGGTTCCCTCCCATTCTAACTTCCAAACACTTTACATTGTTTCTTGCATGTTCTAACCTCCACATTGAAGACATTACTTATTTACTAAGTTTTAATCCAAATTAAACACTTTACCTTTTAGCTTATTTTTACAATGTTTTATTCAAAACATTTTTAGTGCAAACACTTTACATTGCTTCCCATATATGCTAACTTCTCCATTCAGTATTTCAATTATTTACTAATGCTAAATTTGGAGGTCCACAAGATATATATGTGCAAAGCGTAAAGATCATCATATGAAAAAACTCTCCATAACTAGAAAAATGGATAAGTAAAATATTAAAATTAAAATTAAAAGTATGATCATTAATCAACATTTTTTTTTTAAGTTAAACATATGGATAAAAGCACTTACTCCACTTTATATACTATTTTTTTACAATAAACATCATTACTTAAAATAAATGCAAGTCAACAATATTTGTTAACTTAAATATATGCATAAAAAGATTTCATTCTATTTATATACTAATTTTTTTATAATAAACATTAAACATATCCATATAGTAATTTTTTTCACTTTATATACTTATTTTTTATAATAAACATTGTTACTTAAAATAAATTCAACTAAGTATCGAGAGTTAGTGGTGGAATCTTAGAAAATGAATCTGTCATAAATGAGTTGGTTATCATGCAAATTACATGGCTTGTCACAATCTATGTTGAAGATATTTTTTTGTGAAAGATATATGTATTTAACAATTTTTTTTAAGTTAAGCATATGCATAGAAACATTTTGTTGACTTTATATGCTTATTTTTTAATATATGTATATGCTTAAAAATTGAAATATCTAAAAAGTTAAAATACTTTAGTTTTAATGTTTTCTGGTTATCAACTTTTACAAGTTGATGAATAGACATTAAATGTAAAATCAAGGATATTTTATCTTTTCATTTGGTTATATTAAGTTGCATACTTCATCTTTTTTTGTGGAAAACTCTACCCACTTTGGTTTCCACAATTCCATACTATGCATTAATTCTTGTTCATCTTAACCTTCAAACCATTTACATTGCTTCCCGCATATGCAAATATCCCCATTGAACAATTTATTTATTTACATTGTTTCCCATATATGATAATTTCCCCATTGAACACTTCATTTATTTACTAACTTTGTTCGACATTGAACACTTTACCTCTTTGTTTACTTTGCTTCCCATATATGCTAACCTCTCCATTGAAAATTACACTTATTTACTAAATTTAAATAGAAAAATTATTCACACAAATTATATTATATTCTATTATCAACACATATTTATACATTTAGGTTTAAGATACATAGGCTATCTTAGCGGTACAATCCATTTAGCTGAGATAATATCTCAACCACACACATAAATAACTCCTAACCAAACATATCATATAGGGGTAAATTCATGAAGATGGGAACACTTTCATGACAATCAGGTCTCAAAATTTCCTAGCAGCAATTTTTCCATCGAAAAAATGTTGAATAGCAAATGAGACTGAAACTCCAAATTCTCTCCATATTACTTGATCTTTGGAGGTAGCAAACTCCTACAAATACTTCGAATTTAGTTTTAGAATTGATACCAAACTTTTTAAAATTAAATCTACATTCATTGAATATAATTTGTTTTCATTTTCATTGTTTTTATCTAATTTTATTTAATTTTATAAAAAAATCACTACATAATATTTTTAGGTGAATTCGGTGAAATGAAAAATCCATATATCTAAAAACATCCAATGGAAAATTATGGAAAATTTATATTCATAACCCTTAGATTTTACTTTTAAGTAAAAATTAAAAGAGTATTTTTAGATTTTATTTTTAAGTAAAAATCAAGATAGATGCATGGTGGAGGGAAACGTGTTTAAAATATGTAACGTTTTCAGATTAGTCAACTTAAAAAAATTCTAGAAATTATAATATTTATCCGTTTGATTCAAAACTATAGTCATCACAAAATAGAGTCTCTATAGATTGTTGCAGTAAGTTTAACAATGGATACATTGTTGTGGGAAAACAAAACTAATTATCTTTCCCTTTATTTTTAAGGAATATAGTGTCAAGCAATTGCCAAATCCACATATCAAATTTCAATAAAAAAAAATTGAAAAATAGTAAAGCTAACATAATTCTTCGCAAGTTTTGTTTCTACAGTAAAATAAAATTATAAATAAAATAAATACTTTTATTTACGCGAAGATGAAGAACCTCTTAAAATAAAAAAATATGCTCATAAAACAAACAAAAATGTTACCCATCTTCATGATTTTATCCATAACTATTACAATAACTAATATATTTATGATGAAGAATAGCAAATATTAATCACAATAAAAATAAAAATACAAGTTAATATTTCCAAAACCCTCCGTACTTTTGTTGGAATAATGTAGAAATGATAGGCAGATTGCTAGGGATTGGGTTGTTGTGTTCCGTTTATATTTAGCATGGAGAGGTTTGAGATCCACACTTCATGGATCTATGATTTGGTTTGTTGTGACTATCTCACCTATATATTGTACTCTTATTTCATTAGTGAATTGAATTGGTTTTCACCATTCCTTTGAGTGAGCGAGCCTTATGTACTCTGCTCCATTTGCCTCTCTGTGTCTAATTTAAGTTGGTATGAGAGCGATAGTTACTTGATCAGTACTAGCTACTTTTTCACCTATAGCTGCCAAATTATCACTTAAATCTTTGATGCAAGAGATGTATTTACTTACCCCTTCATTTGTTGGGATGGAACTTTGTATCGACAGTTGGTGGGAAGTTTGAATTATCTCACTACTACAGCATTCTTAGACAATTTATGGACAAGCCAACTGAAAGCCATTGGAAGGCTGCAAAGAAGGTCCTTAGATATCTGAAAAGGACAATGAACTTTGGTCTTTTATATACTGATAAGTTTGATGTTCAATTGGCAGGTTTTTCTGACTCTGATTGGGCAGGAAATCCAGATGACAGAAGATCTACTATAGGTTATGTATTCAACATTGGATCAGGAGTAGTATCATGGAGCAGCAAGAAACAGCCAATTGTTTCTCTATCATCCACAGAAGTAGAATACAAAGCCATGGCTAGTGCAACATGTGAAGCTGTCTGGTTGAGGAGAATTCTAGAAGATGTTGGAGAAAAGCAAAAAGAACCCACAAAAGTACATTGTGACATTCAAAGTGCAGTCAAGCTGGCACACAACCCAGTTTACCATGCAAGGACCAAGCACATTGAGCTGCAACATCACTTTGTTAGAGAAAAGATTGAGTCTAAGGAGATTGAACTTATGTATTGTAACACAAGTGATAATGTTGCTGACATCTTTACAAAACCCGTTGGCAAGATTCACTTTGAGGTCTTTAGGCAGAAATTAGGTGTTGTAGAAAATCCATTTCTACATTAAGGGGGTATGTTGGAATAATGTAGAAATGATAGTCAGATTGCTAAGGATTGGGTTGTTGTGTTCCATTTATATTTAGCATGGAGAGGTTTGAGATCCACACTTCATGGATCTATGATTTGGTTTGTTGTGACTATCTCACCTATATATTGTACTCTGATTTCATTAGTGAATTGAATTGGTTTTCACCATTCCTTTGAGTGAGCGAGCCTTTTGTGCTCTGCTCCATTTACCTCTGTGTGTCTAATTTAAGTACTTTTATTGATCTTTGATCTTCTGTTTGATTGAATCTTCATCAACATCCTTAACGACTTCTATGTTGCAATCTTTTTAATAGGCGTTGTGCATGTGAAGGTCGTGCTTCCATGCTCCTATCTTGCGGTTTTGCAGGTCCTCAATGTTCGTATATTGCCTTTCGTTCAGGAGGGTTTGAGGTGTTGGGCTTTGCGTTTTGCTTATTTCCAGTGGTTTTACCGTATGCTCGGAACTTGCTGGAAGCACTGGAGCTCTGAACCCCATGGTAGATGAATGAGAGCTACCTTATATGCCGACTTTGAACTCTTAATTTTTGCTTCTTTGGGTTTAAATGTTGTAGCCTCTCCTGTTACAATGGGTATTTCGCAGTCAAATGAGCTCATGTATCCACGTCTTTTTAGTTTTGCTAAACACGGTGGAGTATTGACAAACTTAACGCTAACATTAAATTCACTGATAAAACTTCGAGGAAATGAGCCTTATTTTCTTTTGAAACGAGTTTTGAATGCTTAAACACTGACAGTGTGTTATGGCTTGCTTTCATTGTGTTATGCGTCCTCCTCCGTTTTGAAGCTGAAACTTGTCACACATGAAGCGTGTCTGTTGGACAGAGATGTATTCTGGCATGCTTGGATGTTGTTCGATTTGATTTTATATTTTGAAAGCGTTGAAGTCATGCTTAAGAAAGAATTGGGTGTTGTATTTTTTTAGCGTCCTTGGCATAAGCTCCATACATTCATGGTGAAATGATTTTAAAAATGTACATTTTAAATATTCTACAAAATGAGACGGACAATAGAGAATTCGATATAATATTTTACAAAATGATACTGACAATAGAGAATTCGACAATAGAGAATTAGAGAATTCCACAATAGAGAATTCGATGGTTTGAATTCAGACTATGATATTAACTAACACAGCCACATAATTGTGGTTGATCAACGTCTAAAGGTTGATAAGATGAAAAGAATCCTTAAAAGAATATATTAAATTTTATTATAGTTTGGCTTCATTTATCTGCTGTTAATATTTTAATTTCTGTTAATCACTTAGATGTCAATCAATTAGCTATCAAAGTAATTTTTAAATATGATTATGTAAATGTAAAAAAGTAAACACATAAAAGAATGTCTTTATAATAGCTAAGAAGTTAATGATTGAAATCACAGCCCTTTATTTTGTGTGACTACTAAGAATATTCCAGCCATATTTAATCCTGTCCATAGAAAATTTATTAAGCACTAAACCCCTATTAAATCTTTCCATTATCAATAGGTATAAACCTTTGAGCATAATTAATATTTATAATAATCCAAACATTACTAAATGTACAGAATTAGAGAGAGTAAAATCATGGGCTATATAATGGAAAAACTATTGCAAATAAAGAGAAACAGTGCCTTGTTTCCTCCTAGAGTTTATAGTGGGAAACTGACCCTCAACCTTGGAGAAGCACAGAGCGGAACTTGCCTTGGAATAGTCGCTCCACACGCTTCCTTCATATCTAGCTGGGACGGATCACTTTCAACTCTCCAATCAAAAGTGTGCAACAACTGAGACAATGCAAGCTCAATTGTAGGAATAGCCATGGAAGCCCCAGGGCATCCTCTCCTTCCTAACCCAAACGGTATCATACTGAAGTCTGATTGATCTGTTAAACCCGTCTTCCAAGAGTCTCTCCGGCTTGAAATCGGAAGCATATGCCCCCCACACATTGGGATCCCTTCCTATAGCCCATACATTTACCATTACCATTGTTTTCTTAGGTATGTAGTATCCTCCTACTGTCACAGCATCTACAGATTCATGAGGAATCATTAGGGGCCCCGCTGGGTATAATCGCAGAGTCTCTTTGACCACAGAATGGACGTATTTCATGGTTGCCAGATCCGACTCCTTTACTTTACCATGTTGGCAAACGACAGATTCGATTTCTTCCTGCAATCTCTTCATTACATTGGGATGTCTGAGCAGCTCACTCATTGCCCATTCTAACGTAGTTGATGTCGTCTCCAACCCACGCGCAAACATGTCCTGCAGAAATACAAATCCAATTAATACAAAATGATGATCGAATGAAATTTAAGAATGAGGATCCTAAATCATATAGAATGGAAAAAACCCAAGAGACATACAAACACAAGAGCCTTGATGGTTTCCCGTATGATTTTAGTGTCTGTCTCAGCGATGTGGAGCAGCCGATCTACGAAGTCTTGAACGTAAAGCTGTACATCTGCCTCTTTCTGGCAATTTCAATTTGAGGCCGCTACCTTAAGATGATTATGATTCACATGGTCGTCTATTATTTTCTCTACAAATTCATTGAAAGTTTTATGGATCTTCTTCATGAGCTTATTGATACCTTGCAAATCAAGCCAATCCAAATATGGAATGAAGTCTCCAATGTTGAAGTCTCCCACCGTAGCTGACAACTCTACCAACAGATCCTTAAACCCTATGAAATCACCACCCAAATCATTGTCAGAAAATTTCATATTCACCAGTATTCGCCAAACTATATCGGAGGTGAGAGTAGAGATGGCCTTGCTCACATTCACGCTCATTCTTCCGATCTCACTCTCGTGCCAAATTGAACGAATCATCGCAGACACCTCTTCCTCTTGCACGTGCTTAAAGGACTCAATTCTTTTGGCAGTAAGCAGTTCAAACACGCATATTTTTCTCATTTGCCTCCAATGATCTCCATACGGAGAGAAGACCACATCTTTAGAGTTGAAAAACATTAATTTCCCAGCGGCTTTGGAAGGTCGGCTGGCAAAGATCGAATCATGAGTTTTGAGAAACTGTTTGGCTATCTGTGAAGAAGAAACTACGACTGTAGGAACACAGCCCAAGCGGAGAAACAAAATAGGACCATATTTGTCGGCAAGGGATTTAAGAGTACGGTGAGCAGGGAATACCAATTGGTGGAGGTTTCCGATGATGCCAATGCATAGGGTCGTGGAGGCAATCTGGCACTAATCCTTCTCTTGTGCAATAACCAGAAGAAGAAACAGAAGATTATACAAAGAATAGCTTCTGTGGCAGCTCCCCTACCAGCTACTGTTAATGTTGCAGGCAGAGGGACAGACACACTCAGATTATGAAAAACCATATTGGATACACCCGTGACCCTTTGCAAGTACTACACTGAATGGGTGGAAAGGAAGAAGCGTCTGCTATATATGGAATTCACGTAAGTTAAGTTTGTCTTATAAAATAATAATAAAATAATAATTTATAAAATAATAATAATAAAATAATAATTAATTATTAGGTTTAATCATGATATTAAATTGGTGTATGAGACTTTTTCAATCAACTATATGATTGGTAAAGTTTTTATTTCTTTACATTAACCATGTGATTAACTATTATGCCCATACAGATATTAAATTGGTGTATGAGATCCTTTTCCCAAACTATTTTACTGTCCAATTATTTGATTGGTAAAATCTCTATCCTTTTGAATTAAACATATGATCTTTTAGAAAAAAACATATGTCATTAACCATTAGGTCCATTCAAACTGTATAGTAAACTATTGCAAGTTTCAAATAATTTCTTCTTTTGAAAAAATAAAAATAAAAACAAAAATTATAAGTGGCAAGTTTCAAACCATCAATTTGTTTCTTTGAGAAAATTCAAAAAATATGGGTGGCAAGTTTCAAACAATTTGTTTCTTGTGAGAAAATTCCCAAAATATGGAACCGATGGTCCCGTAAGGAGCAATAATAGAATTTTTCAACAAAAATCTGGCACTGATCATACCACATCACAAATTTTCAACAAAAGTCCACACGATGTCGTCATTGGTTGAATAAACAAGACGAAGCCGCATAGCAGCCAGTGCCTGGTGTGCAGCGAATTTATCGGAGGACACGTTCATGGGAGCGAACTTAACGACGAACACGTTGGTTTATTGGGTGGCCACTATGCTGCGAATTTATCGGAGGACACGTTCATGGTAGCGAATTTAACGAAGGACTCGTTGGTTTATTGGGTGGCTTGGCTTACAAGATTGGGTAGCCAAAATCTAGGTTGAGAAGGTGGGATTCACGCTAACATTAGAGAAAGGAAAGAGATATATTCCAATCTTATTCACTCAAACCTTACAATCATCAAAAAATTTTAACATATTTATAGCAAGTAAATAAAAAAATAATAAATTAATAAAAAATACAAAAATAAAATTGTTGATATATTTAAAGCATGTATCAAATTAATGATATATTTGATTAAAAATTGAATTTGTGTTAAATGGAAAATCTTAATTTTAATGACCAGTTTATTAGCAAACTGAATTATCAAAAAAAAAATTAGTATAGTTATAAAAAATCATTTAATTTTCGTCCGTTATTTTTAGAACATTTTGTTTATAACAAATCTGTTTAACTTTAGTTCGTCATTTTTTGAACCTTTTGTTTATAGTTCCATCAAGGAAGAGAAAGAGAAGGGTGCATACTCGAGGTCATTTCACACGAGATATTGGATATTGGGCTCTGAGTGAAAGGTTAACCAACACGTTTACTTACAATAGGGTAAAGATTTTTCAATATGGTAAGGATTTTTCAACACTTTTACTTAGAGTCTTCAACACTAGTCCTTGCAAATAATGAGTTACTGATTTGGTTTATGTCTTTTTAGGCTTCATTTCTAACCATTGGATTTTTATGACATGTAGGTAACGGATTGCATGTGTGTATGGTGTTGTAACAGATATAAAAAATTGACTGCGCTGCCCAAGGTACAAATTGGTTCTCATTCGTTTACCTTTGATCATGGTAACACTGGGTCTCCTTCATCAGCCATTTTTGAAGAATATGTTGCTCCACTTGTTGATGGTTTGTCCCATGGCTACAAGGCTACGGTTCTTGCATATGGATAGACTGGTTCTGGTAAGACATATACCATTGAGATTGGTCACTTCATTCATTATTGGACTTTGGCGTTGCTTGGAAAATACTTCATATAAATTTCCTCGACTAGTCAAGCTCGATATTTCCCAGCAGGCATCATGCAATTGAAACAACGATAACCAAGAATGTCACTAGAGCATGCTAGACGGGTTTACTAAGTTCAAAAATCATTTCAATTTCTTCTCTAGATAGGCTGTATCTTTTAATGCGAGCAACGACACTTCAGACAATGAAGAAGCGTGCACACTATGGGAATGAAAACACTCATTCTATCTGCATTGGAAGTAAAACAAAAGTTCAAAAGAGAAACCATTTGGAAGAAGTTCTCATCATGTCTCTGACCAGATTATTCAACTCCTAGTTTTTATAAAGATGTCGTTGATGCTCTTCAATTCAGTGAAGGCACGTCACATTTGGCACCAATATCAAGGAACAAAGATCTTGAGGAATTTGCTTTGTAGGATAAAAAGGCCTGCGATGTGGAAATATGCAGGTGACAGAGATGTGGAATTACTTTGTCAGAAGGATGCTTATGTTGGTGACTTATGTTAAAGAACTAGATGCAATCATTTTTGGGATGCTGCAGAAATTTAGGTTAACCAAATCTTTTTGAAACCCTTCACTGAACTTCCATTCTATTCATTAAGATGTGGCGAGACACTACAATGAGTAACGGCCAAATTCAAATTATCATGCCGGAGATGGTGACAAATATCGCAGACGCATTAAATGGACAGTTACAGGCCCAACACTGCACATCCAGAATGGCGGTACAACTCCAAACGACGCAAATCACATGAGCTCCTGGACTCCGAATCCTAATCACGCTCGTGCTATGCTTAACTAAGTACAAGCTCTTGTTGATGACAATTGGATAGAAATAACAATATGGGGGCAGGATCCAAATGGGCTAGTCCATAATTACTACAACGGAGGGCAATTACCGTCGACTCAATTTCCCATTTGATTTACGAAGCATCGGAGAGACACACATGACAAGGGCTGCCGTCCTAGCTCTTTCCTCCAATATTGTTGGTTGCGTAATGATCACAATTCATCTGACAAGACCACAACGAATAATGCACCGCAACTGTGGCAGCCGGCGAGTGGAATCCTTATGACAAATGATACAGAGGAAGCAGTCTCATGCATAGCCTTGTCAAAGAATGATTCTTATGCTATGTTTGTTTCTAGTAGGGAAGGAAATAGAACAAGTTGAGGATTTTATATCTATTTTGTCTAAGTTATCTCGAGGAGCACGAGTTCTGTTGGAATTTGTAAGCCATGTAGATCGTCATCGAAGAAAGTCTGTTCTGGTCAGTGTTGATCGGCATGAATGGTATGCACAGCCTCAAATATACACTCGAGATGATGCAAGCGGACTATGGAATCTCTCACTTAGAATCCTCTTCGCCATGGTCGTTCTAGCGGTTGCTTGCTTTGGGCTGGGATGGTGGTATTTGTTCAAACGATACGGGATGTTTTCCTTCTTGGGAATTCAAGGGCTTACTACTGGGCCACAGAGATGCTCGTTTGCAGAGCTCAAAACGACAACCAACAACTTCAACTCATCTTCTCCATATATTCATAAATTTCCCATATGCTTACTTCTGAATGCTATATTCATATTTGAAAATCTAGTGAAAAGGGTAGGGTTTTGAAGAAGTTGTTTACTGTTGAGATTTTTATTTATATATAGATGTGGGAGGTTTCAATGATCATGTTATTCGGGGCCTGAAAGGAAGATGGATGATGGTCGTAGAATGCTTCCTTATTCTCTCATTTGCTGGATCAAATTATAATTTTTTTGGTTTGTATTCGCAAACAATAAAATTGAATATGGGATATGATCAGGAGGTGATCACTACATCGTCTTTTTTCAAGAACTTGGGTGCAAACGTAGGCATAATTGTCGGTCTCATCAATGAGTTCAGTGCACCATGGGTGGTTCTCACCATGGGTTCGACGATGAACCTCACTGGATATCTCATGATTTGGCTATCTGTCACGGGTAGAGTTGCCAAGACTGCATTGTGGCAGATGTACATGTATCAATACATCTAGAGTGGAGCACTTCTGGGACTTTTTGGATTTATTCTCTTGTTGTTTCATTTACTATTGTATTTGTTGCATTATGGGTGCCTGAAACTAAAGGGAGAACCCTCGAGGAAATACAATCACCATTTCAATAAACTTGACCAGATTATATTACTACAGTGAAGGCATCTTGCTAGATTGTTAACAGAAAGTTGGTGGATTCTGATATTGAAAAGCAAAACCGCAGCTTCCAAGTGCCAAAGAAGGAATGACGAGTGGTCAAACGATTAGTAACGGTTCCAGGAGCTGGCAGATGCGCCTGGCAGTTGTAGAATGCCATGAAGACAAACCCTTTTAGATTCCTGGAACACAAAGAGTTTTATTTTTCTTTTAAAAGACTGATGTATGTAAAGGCAAGGGGGGGCACATGAGCGCAGCACTGGGGAAACCTCTTTCAAAGAGGGTTTCATTGTAATGACTAATTTTTTGTAAACCAGATTAGAGTAATAAAAACGATTTTTTCTTGCGACTCTGAGATTCATCACGGTCGATTTCTTTCAACATGTTTTTCTTCTTTTTAGCTATGTTAAATCTGTTCGGATTTCATTATAGATGTTCCTTACTCATAGTTGATATTGTCTTTACCATATCTTTATGTCTTCCTTAATCCATCACGACTGCATTACATTTTGTTTTCTTCTCACTGATGGGCTTCGTTATACTTTAGTACGACCACTACTATAACGAATGGGTTTGGGTTTTCTGTAATTGTTTGATGTCTTTCCTCTGCACCAACTATCAGCGGGTGTAAGACCAGCCTACACTTTCAAAATTATGCATGTATCCTTTGCTATGTCGGCCTTTCCTTTTTCTTTCCGCTACCGCATCTTGATTTATCAAAACGCTGAAGGATAGACTTACTTTGCCTCACTTTCTGCAAGTATTTGATCTTTGCTATTGTCTCCTTTCTTCAGTTTTCATTTGACTCCATGCCCAATGGACCATTTCCCTAGTTTAACCCCTAAACTCCAAAAATCCAAGACCATCATTCACCCATAAATCTGCCCACCTTTTTCAAGCTTATTCAAAATCTTTTTGCGACATTTTTTGAGAGATCCCTATCGGGTTGGAAGAGGGCAGCTTATGATCCAAAGTGGTTCAAGGTTGCCTTGGGATTGATTTGCTACAACCCATTTTAGTTCTGAGTGTCAACATATGGTGTGCTAGGATGAGATTTAACTGAATGGAATACTCCAAGGATGATTTTAGGGGCTAAATTTCGCTCATGAGCTAATTTTCCATGGTTTGCCCCAAAAAAGATTCCCTATTCTAAAAATGATTCACCCAAATTATTTTAACTTAAAAAATCGCAAAACTTTTATACAAACTATATAAAATCCTTAGATATTTGAATTATTTTACAAAAATATCGCGAGACATTTATAGTTGGCATATGAAGGATTAGTAAGATTCGCCAAGGTTTCTATATTTTAAAATAAATATCCATCCTTAAAATCATCCTTGGAATACTCTAGGCCAGGGTTCAATTCAAGGAGCTTTTGTGCTCTTAATTTGACAAGATATTGAGAATGAGGAACATCAGTTGCCTTGGGTAGGCCATGAAGCTTTATTTTGGATTCAATAGTAGTTTTACACAAGGTGTGATGAGAACACACCAATAACTGGTAGGAGCATTCAAGAATTGTAGATTTGAGGCTTTAGACCAGAATACACGAGTTCAATAGTAGCTATACACCGCATGTGACGAGAACACACCAATAACTGGTAGGAGCATTCAAGAACTATAGATTTAAGGCTTTAGAACATAATACACCAATAACTTGTAGAACACACTTATAATTGATAGGAGCATTCAAGAACTACAAATTTGAGTTGTATTTCAACAGAACGTGGAGAGAAACCCTTCGTAGAGCTATCGATTTTTTTTTCCAAGTGATTAACAAAATCCTATGAATCCTTTGGAAAACTTGTCGTGATTTCAACATCGATACTTTCTCTTACACTACTTTTTAGTTTCCACACACTACCTGCTAGCCAAAAATTAAATGTTGAGCAAAATTAGATTTACTACCTGCTAGCCAAAAATTAAATATTGAATGGAATTAGATTTATTTTTGACCCTCTATGCTAGAAATTAAATGTGGAATGACATTAGATTTCTAAACATTTCATGTCCAACACTTGTTCTCTGTTGTTTTGTTTGTAAAATTTTCATGACCAACACTTGTTCTATGTTCTTTTGTAGTGCGGAGTGACATATTCGTTGATATTATTCGAGACTTGTTCTAGATTTGACCCATTGGCAATTGGAAAATTTGTAATTTCCAATTCCTAGATATCCATCTAAAATTTCTGTCATTTTCCAAGTTCTCAGGGTGGATTCTAACACAACAGAAAATACATCTTGGTTACAGTTCAAAGTCACTCGTCTTAGTATGAAAGAAGCATGGAGATATTAGCACCAAAAAAAAAATCTAGTGGGACATTGGGAAACCGCAAAAAAAAATAACTTATGAGAAATATTAGAAGAAACGTAAACTACAGAAAGTCAAATAGGAAATAGAGGGTATTTTCAATCATTTCTAAATACCCATGAGGTTAGTGGTTGAGCTACGATTGGCTACTCCGATCTGGAGAACACCTTCCTTTCCAACTTCCTTCGACGTTGCACTGCAGAAATATGCAGAGGAATTCTAGGCTTATACATTAAAGAGGTGAACGAAGCATAACTAGTTTCTGGTGTTAGATTCATAATGAAGAAAAATGCAGAAAGATAATGGAAATAACTAAAGCAATCAAGAAACCATCATGAACAGAGATAAATACAATATTGTCATAAAAGGAATACTCTATAATCATTAATGAGAACATAAGCATGTACATAGACGTACATATATAATACAAAAAGACCATAATTGTCATGTAATTGTATAACAATTAGGTAAACCAACAAACTATGATCAGATTTTTTAACATCCCTCCTTAATCATAAGTTCGTTCTTTCATGAAAAATTGCAACTACTTGACAATAAACAATGTGTCAAGCGAATAATCAGATGGTTGGCTGAAGATGCTCTATGAACCCTAAAACAAAATAGCAGAAGATGAAGACTTCTACTAAAATGATGGTTTTAGGATTACGAAAACCCATATCAACAACAATATGTTCAGGAACAATACTACATACGAGAAACTAGATTGCATACTTGATCATCTATTCACATACTTTGGTCCCTCAATCTGAGATTACCATCTCATATTTCCTCCCCTTAATCGAAGATTCAATGCCTCTGATACACCATCAAGCTACACAATGGTGCATGCCACAACTTGACACAACATCCTCTCCATGGACAAGAGGAATATAGCTTCCTAACTTAACATGATTTACTAAATAGATGGATAATACAACACCTTATGGAAAGACTTACAACTTGAACCAAAAGCTCAGGGGTGTCGGGTACAATCAATCATGCATCCAATTACAATCATATTTTCAACATACACACAATCATATTATGAACAGACACAAATCCAGAATGCAGTATAGAGACAAATGTTGAATGAACTTCAAATCAAAGGTAGACTTCGAAACTTGAAGTCTCCACTTGGGGAACCACATAGAGAACACAAGAGGCAGAACCCCAATGTAAAAGGTAATTGCCGGTTTCAATTACGAAGCTAATTGTAATTAGTTTCCTACACATGTGTTCTGTTGTTGATCTCATTGTTTATCGAGTATTTAAAGCTTCAATAGCAAAGGAAAAGGTAGTGAAGGAAGATTCAGGGGTGCGATCAACGACATCTCTTTGAGTTTGATAGCCATAACCTATTTCTCACTAATTTCCCCCAGGTGTCAACTAAAAAGTGAAAATTCTAGATAATGAGATATACCCGCTTTGAAAATGGAAAAGGGTAATCAAATCGTATTCCGGTGGAGTTTGAAGACTCGATCTTCAACTCATAAGACTACATCAATTTGGCCCCGATCATACCCTATATCATCCAATCCTGATTTTTTTTTTATGTTCGACAACTATAGAAATATTTCCAATCAAGTATGATTATACTTGTGTATAAATTCGTCGATAACAATGATCCAATAAATTGGCTTCCAAACTTCAACGCAAATTCCCTAACCATTCAAAATGAATATGATTCCGCTTTCTCTTCTGACACCTTATTGAGAGGTGATTTTTCTTCCCACAAAATCTGTATGGGTGAAGATCAAAACAATTTGGCTTATCATGGTCAAACTAGTGACAATGTTTTCACTGTATGGGTTCTTTATCCGACTGATTATCATGATCATACAAATCTGGAATATCTGTAGCAGCATCATCATCAACAATATCATGTACCTGTTCCTTACCAATATCCTCAAACTCTGTCTTCTTATCATCATTCAAAAAACTTCCACTCACAAAGTCAATAGGTTCACAATAATTAGGAAAATGAAAAAGGTTGTCAGCATCTTTTTCATATCCTAGTCCATATCGATTGTGCTTAAAGTGTAATTCTTCCCATGGTCGAACAATTCTAATTTATTCATCACATTTATTAACAACTTTTTCTGACATAGGGACTTCATCCAACTAATCATCATGTTTATGAATGTCGTCACTAGTCAGTTGAGCATCTTCCTTATTTTCATCCTTGATGTCATTTTGTTTGTTGAAATAACATTGTTGTTATCGAAGGAGATTTAACTCATCAGATAACATTTCATTTTGAAGTTTGAACATATCAATCTTCCTATGCATAACTTGTAAACATGTGAGCATTGCACTAAGAGTGATTTGGTTAATTGAAATTTTAGATTTCGGATTTGAGTTGATTAATGAGCGTAGTAGTTTAAATATTTCTTCAACTCTCGTCATTATTAAGAGTTGCAATACTTAAGAAGTGACTAAGACACACACATAAATATCCTAAGACCCCCTTATTCAATTTCGGGTAGTTCTACAACTTAAACAATAACACCAAATACAATTTTGCAAATACAATTTGTTGGACCCCTTATAACACCTTTACAACCATCTTATAACTTCATTACAAAAAGGGAACCCTCTATAAAATAAGTGATAACCTCTTTTATCTCAATTACATAAAAGGTCATAATTATCATAAGCACAAAACCACCTTTGTCTTAATGCTCTTCACTTTACCTACTAATCTTACGTATGTTTGGAAAAGAACCCTTCTCAATTGCATTGCATTTACAAAGGAAAAGCTACAAATCATAAATAATGGAGTTACATTTAATTCTTTAATGTATTGGATTCCTTCAAACTCAGATACGGTTCTTTGGGTGTTGGGTACCCAATACGACCTACTTTAGACCCACTCTATCTCCTTTCAAACAAATAGGGATGGGTTCTTTTAAACACAGAGAGAAATGTTGGATTGTTACTAATAGTTCTTCTCTTTCACACACAAAAATTATGTCCTCGAGAATATACAAATATTAATAGAAATTTAAAGTAAAGATGGTATAATATATTTTAAGTGATTGATGCTTGTGATAATGGAGTCTGTTACCAATATTTTCACAAAGGCCGTGAGTTGGAGCTGTAAACAAACGATGCAGAGAGAAATCAGATATCTTGTTTACACCTTTTTTTTTTTAAACTTATTTCAATTACCAGGTCGTGGACAGAGAGAACGGTATCACTAAGGGTTTGTAAGCTATGACTTTGTTGTGTCATCCTGTTGCCATCGATTTGAAAAATCGTAGATTTATAGAAAATTTAAAGTTGCACAGAGCACAGGGACAATCGCACCTTCAAGAAACAAACCATTGATCTTTGTTATTGGAGGTCCACCTCTTCATTTTTGCATACTAACTTCAATCATATTGAACATATTTCCCACTTCATTGTATTGGCGCATATTTCACCACTCATGCAATGTGCAATCTCATTCAACGGTTGTAGTTATAAATTCATCATCCCATGTATTCCTTCTTCATCTCCATTATGGGCATTGCATCTCTTTTATTCATTCATCACGCAAATCTTCATTCAATCACCACATACCATTACAAAATCTCATTGATCAAAAGCATGCAGAACCATGCTCTGATAAATTATTTTTCCACGGGCTTGTAGGTATCATACATTGCTCTAATACCACTGTTAGATTCATAATGAAAAAAAATGCAGAAACATAATGTAGAATATTAGAAGAAAAGGCATAATCTATAATCTTTAATGAGAAAATAATCATGTACATAAACACACACATATAATACAAAAAGACCATAACTGCCATCTAACTATATAATAGTTAGGTAAACAAATGAACCATGATTAGCGTTTTTAACACCCGGAAGGTACGCCTAGACCTTGACAAAGTGAAATTTTTTAAACAATCCACTATGTCAAGTATATATAAGCCCCACTTCACAAGGTCAGGTTCACCATCCTCTCGTGCGGTGTTAGCTTGTGTTTGTTCCCCTGTTCTTGGATAAAAATGTTGCTTGGTCCCTCGAGGAGAATCTGATACGGGAAGGGATGTTGAGCGAGGTGTTGGTGCTAATGATGACACCAAAACTACTGCTGACTTATCTGCTTCAAGTCCTGGGTTTTTTGAAGCACACAAAAATACACCCTCCAAGTTAACGGGAAGCATCAGTGACATGTACAACAATGTTTACAAGTTGAATTACACGTATATGAGTACCGATAAATCCCTTTTGTTGAAGCCCCGCAAATTGTTCATATGTTACAACGGTTTGCCATGAATCGAATACGCCACTCGTCCCATTTACTATGCACGTAGCAATGATAACAACAATTCCCACTACAGCCTACAATTGAGCACTCAAGCCGGGAAAATATGTACCTATGGTTTTCAAGGCTAGTAGGTTTTCCTCTATTCTTAAAGTTGTTACTCCATTTCTTAATATTATTATTATCAGTTGTTTCGTGACCAATATCGTGCTAGAGATACTAGCTTCCCCACAAGAAAACCATAGTACTTCTTCTTGCGCATGCCCAAATCAATTACTTATTGGGAAATCAGAACATACATCTATGGTAGGGTAAATGTGGGTGGATGATAACACGCACGAAATCACTTAAATAAGATGGTTTTGATATGGGAGGTTGCATACCTAGCCAATGGACTACCTACATCGACTTGGTTACCAGGGAGTCAGTGGCATTAGTTGGTACCTTTTATATTCAAGTCTCTCCCGCTAATGAACACACCATGGGCACTTGTTACTCCAAGATCGGAAGCGTGGGGAATTCTGAGTCAGGTGAAATGTAAATTAATTCTATAAAAAAGCAGATTGTGTCTTCTTATTATAGAAATGGAGTAAACAAGTGGAAAGAGAATACCTTCTCCTCATTAAAAAGGAAGCAACTCCACCTGCATTATTCTTTTTAGTCAACTGCAAGTGAAAGAACCGATTGAATTGAAGGAAATGATGCGAACGGTCGTCCGTGATAAGGTAAGTATTTATCTATTGCATGTAAAGAACTAGTAAAGTCATTGCCCATGTCTTCTATCAAACATGAGAGGGGGATTCTAGGGAGATCATTGCTATCCCTTCTGACATTTTCTCAAGTATTGAATTTGATTGTTCTCAGACTTGGATTATAGCTTCATCTCGCTTCTTGAGATGCAAGCCTCCATTTTCATTGACTCTTTTACAGGGTTCATAGTGTTCGCGGTTAAGTTACAATTTCTTTGTCACTTTACCTCAAGTTTGCAGAGAGTTTGCCCTTAATCTCCATCCTCAACCTCTTGGCCTTGGTTTGGGTGTTTGTTTTTAAGTTTTAGGTTCCTCGTCACTTGCCCTCTAGTTTACAGAGAGTTCTTGTAAATATTTTTCCGACATATTTGTCCTCTCGTTGCTGTATATATATGACCTCCCGTTGTTGTAAATATCCAACCTCCATATTATTCCTCCCAACCCTCGTTTGAGTAAGAGGTGAAAGCCCAATAATTTGTGTTTCAGAACATAATGAGTGAGCCTCTTTCGTAAGGTGCTTGGTTCGATTATTGCCCAAATTTATGATGCCAATTGTGATGCAGTGCAGGTTGGTGGCAACATGCATGTCATGCAATGAAGGTTTGCGGTTCGTGGTGACATGGATTCTGAATCCAATGTATTAAATAGATCACTTCCCTGTATTAAATATGTCAGACAAACGATTTTAAATATGTCAGTGTGTAGGAATTAAATAAGTAAGATATGTGTCAAATTTATGATTTTTTTTAATTTTAAATTATTTTTTAAAGACTGACAAATACTAATAATATTTGTTCCTCCACCAGGGGTAAATAAGTCACATTAAAACATTTTATCCAATGAAATTTTGAATATATATAAATTTAAAAATATTTTTATTTTTTTATAAAATTAATTTTAATAAGTATTTTCCAAAACTTTAGGTAAAAGTTAAAGAGTCAACGAAATTAATAGATGGTCAAACTTTATCAATTACTATTGGCAGGGACTAATAAATATCCATTGAACAATTTGTCATAACTTGTTTCACCGAAATATATAATAATAATAATAATTATGTATTTTTAATGGCGTTGGGTAACCGTTCTACCTTTTGGGTTTTCTGGTAGGAATTAGTCGGAATCGGGTGATTTAAATTTGGACAAAATCTCTATTTTGTGTTGTTTAAATTGCTTTTTTGAATGCATAAATGGTTTTAGTGTGCTGAAAAACTCTTGGGGAAGTCTCGGTCAAAAAGGGGCACATGTCTCATTTCCCCTTTTTGACCCCCTTTGTTGTTTTTCTTAGCTTGGTGATCACTCGATTTCACTTCTGAGTCTTCTATTGGTCGTTCTGGTACTCTTTTCCTTTTGGTTTGGTAATATTTATTGAGATTGGTCACATTTTTTGATATCCTTTGGTAAAAGTCATTTTTTCAATACTTTTTCATATATGTTAGGATTCCATTCCAACTTTTTTCATCTTGTTGTCTTTTTTCTCTTTTCCATAGGATCGACCCTACTGAAGTGTGACACATAACCTTCATTGTTGCTCTAGAAGTGTCATAATTAGGTGGTAGAGCCTACCTTCACATGGATGTCCTAGGTGATCCGTGTTGCATTTTTAGCATCCATGCTGTCAGTAATGACTATAGGCTTGGGGGTCCTTGTTAGTTCTATCATGATTACTAGATGAAGCCTCATTATTTTGATCACCATCACCCTAGGCCTTACCCTTAGGACTCCCTAATGAGCATGCTTTGTTGTCTTTCAAGATCACTTTGAAATTCGAAAGAAACATCCAACAAGACTTTATCTTCTTTTTTTTATCTCATATGGATTACTTGAGAAAAGTATCCCCTTGGAGTCTTTTTTAAGCCATTTTCAGACTCTCTAAAAATGAAAAGATTTTCGAGCTATCTTGTTGTCCTTCATTCTCGCCAAACTCAAATTTGATGGCACATCTATCTGGCAGTAGTTTACCCCTTTTTCGGTCTGGATGTCTAATTTTACGAATAAAGGTATTCTCTAGGAACATCGGTTCGCTAGAAGAGTATTCTCAGGCACAATTTTACCCCTTTCTCGAGCCCGAGGGACTAAATCTTCGAAAAATGAACATTCTCCTTGGTTTTGGTTTATCAAGTCTTTCGAGCCTTGGAGGTTACTTATGAAAAACGAACCCCCCCTGGAGTCCATAGTTAATCTCTTTTCAGACACCCTAAAATTGAAAAGATCACCGACTGACCTGGTTCCTTCACACTTGTTAATTTGTCCATAAGAACATCTACTGGCATGAGTTTAACCCTTTTTGCATCTTGTATATTATAGCAGAAAAAGGTACACCTCGAGAGATTTGTCTCACTGAGAGGGTTCTCCTGAGTTTCTTTTATGCTTTTTCAGGTTAAGGAGACTAAACTTAGAAGAAGGTTGTGAGTCGATAGTTAAGATCTTTTCAGAATCCTTAAAATTGAAAAGATTTTCAAGTGATCTTGTATTTATCACACTCGTTAAAATGGTTTTGAACAGACGTATTTTTGGTGCAAGTGTAACCCCTTTTTGAACCAACTAGATTAAATCCTAAAAAGGTAATCCCTGGAGTCTTTTTTCGTTTTTTTCCAGACTCTCTAAACATGAAAAAGTTACTGATCTTATCTTCTCCGGGCTCATAAAAATTACAAAGAAGGGGTTTCATTGTGTCATGCTTAATTGCATTTGTAGGTATCATCTTTGCGTCTTTGGCCTAATGTCATGTCCATGTTTCTGTCAAATGAACCTTTGATGCATTCCTTATACGTAAGCCTTGCAACACTTTTTGCCTATGTGATCTGACACCTTGACCCATGGAAGAATTTTCTTCGAGTGTCCTTATCCTACACATGTCTCCTTGCCTCAAGAATTTGTCGGTTCCATGCGCCTGGAACTAGTTTTCTTGTCGCGACGCCAGTTCCTACTTTGTAATGTAGCATTCTTTTATTCTTTTTCAAGCTCTTTAAAAATTGAAAAAGAAAAACAAATCAAATATTACAAGAATAGGGGACGACAAATATACATTCTTTTTTTCGGTAGCAAAGAGAGTTGCAGCAAAGAGAGTAAGTCCCCAAGAAGAGAACCTCCTTTATTTGAGGCGAAAGAACAAGAACTATTTGGGAGATATCAGAATCCCTCACAACCATTGGATAAAGAAAAGGACCATGGTTGTTAAAACCCCAAGTCCTTCGGACTTCGCTGCTCCGACAATTTTTAGTTATTGTTGTAAGTTATGAAAAATCCCTGAAGCTCCAAAGTTCTCGAGTGAATCTACATTGTAGATCACTGGGAGAGTACGAGCCATTGGATTCCGAGTGGTTCAGTGATTCGAAGATTTGGGATAAATTAGTTGTTTTTGCGCAGATTAGAGAAATTCTCAAAGTCCCAAAGTCCATAGTAAATCCTGACCATCAATTGTTGGGTACACATTTTTGTAGATTTCAAGTATTTGGAATAAAACTATCTGAAAGGTTGTGGGTGAAATTTTCTTGGCTGCGAAAAGTCTTGTAGTCCTGAAGCCCAGAGTCAATCCTGACTACTCATCGATGATTAAATATGGACCATAGATCTTTTTCGTTTTCTATTGCAATGTTCGAAAGTTTAGTGTTTTTCTAGTGAAAAGGAGAAAGGAAACTGAAAGCCCAAATTTCCAGAGTAAATGAAAGTCGTGCATCTAGAGATCGAACAAGAAAATTTAGATATCCTAGCTTTCATCCTTTAGAAGTATAATCTGGATAAATTGATTCATAGACATTAAAAAATATGGGACTCCTTGAGTTCCTAAGTCTATATTGGACATCAATTGTTGATCACAGGAGAGCCCGAGTCCTTAGATCCTTGATCCCTTTGGTTGTTCAATGAACTAGATGAATTAGTCCAAGGTTTTTTGATGTGGTGAAACTCTGAACCTTGGAATTCCAGAGTTCCAGAGTATATCTCCAACATACAATATTGAGTGAAGATAAATCCCTCCAGTCATCTGATTAAAGCCATAATCATTGACAAACGAGAGTGGAAGTACAGGTTATGACCTACATCTATCGGTCAACTTCTCTTGGCAGAAATCGACCGTTAACACTCCAGGTAAGTTAGAGAGTTGGAGTTGAAAGAACATTGATATCAAATATAAGAAGGTTTGGAAAAAAAAACAAGAACATACAAAGGAATATCAGATGAATAAAGGACACCCATAAACCATACTCTCAATATTGGAAATAGTAGAAGATGAAGACAAATATATAGGGAAAAATAAAGATGTCATATATAGGAAGGTTTGGGGAAGAAATGAAAAACAATAAGAACATGTGAATAAAGACCAGGTCCAAGAGATCACATGATTTGCAGTAGCATGAGAAAGAAAAGAAGACTAGGAAAATAAATGAGAGGTTCAAGAGATTGTACTTTCAAGAATTGTAGTGCAAGATCAATCCACATGAAGAAAGAAAGAAGTTAGAGTTTAGGGATATGATGAGTCTACAAATGAAGAGTAAGATTATTCCGCATCAGAGTGGGTATTTTTCTGATCCATCTAGCTTGGAGACTTTCAATAAAAATGTATGTTGAATAGGGGGAGTTCCTACAGTAGATACTACAGTTCAAAGAAACATATTTCGAGCATTATGAAGTGCTTACAGAGACAGATTCAGATCAATCAAATAGCATAAGTACAAAGTAATTGTTAGGGTCCTAACCTGCACATAGGTAGAACAATATATTCATATGTAATAATGGTCAATATTAATAAGGCCTTGCAATAAAATAGAATAAGTCAAATGTAAGAAGACATAAGAGAATCTTTCGCTTCTAGAAGGATCTTCCTTTAGATGCTTCTTTTGATAAACATATTTAGTATAAATATGAGTCGAGGGTATGAAAACCCTAGCTTGGATATTATTGTAGTAGATCTCTGCTCGAATGGAGGTTGCCCCATTGAAGAGGCATGTGAACATTGATCTCAGAATCAAAGTGTTATTTTTGTTGTTATTCTTATATCATTTTCGTGTTATTGTGGTGATTCTTCTGGTTATATTGTTGTTATTCTTCCATTTCTATCATTTTATTTTTGTTCTTCATACTTTTTATATCCGGTATATTACAAGTGGTATTAGAGCACTTTCCTCGGCAGAAATTGAGGGTAAATTTTTTTTTCAGTGTAGAGAAGTATTTTGGTGTCTTTAAGCCAAAGAGATATGTCATTACGTGCATAAACTGGTAGTTGATGGATTCATACACATAGGAAATATAGGTGGTTCTTAAGCACACATATGTTGTCCACCCTTGTCACCCCTGTTGGTACCCCTTTGAGTGGTAGCGCATCAGACAACACCTATGTACAGATTGACCTAGATTACCTCAAGCCCTCTTTAGATAAAATGATCAGTCGCTTGACTGCTATAGTGCCACCGAGAATAGCACTTGGGAAGATACTCTCTAGTACTTGGGTAATCGGGTAGTATGGCTAAGGGTACGGTCTAGCCTCCTTAGTTAGTGCCCTGAGATATTGGGTTGAGTACTACTGTAGAACCCTTGAATACCTAACCCTTGGGGATAGAAACATAAACAAATTAAAATAGACAAGATCTATTTCCACGCAACTGTGTTCGGGTTTAAAAATCACTACACATTTCTTCTTGGTTAAGCATTTGGGCATTTCATCACTGCAGTATTCTTCACACTGGAGTATAACTCCATAGGTGTAAAAAAATTAAAAAAAAACTCTTTTTAGACTCTTTAGAATTGAAAAGATTGCTAAGTGATCTTGTATTTATCACACTCATTAAAATGGTTTTTAACAGACACATTTTCATTGCAAGTTTAACCCTTTTTTGAACCAACTAGAATAAATCCGAAAAAGGTAAACCCTGGAGTCTTATTTTGTGTTTTTTCAAACTCTCTAAACATGAAAAAACTACCGAGGTTATCTTCTTTGGGCTCGTAAAAATTACATAGAAGGGGTTTCATTGTGTCATGCTTAATCGCATTTTTGGGTATCATCTTTGCAGCTTTGGCCTAATGTTGTGTCCATGTTTCTCTCAACTGAACCTTTGATGCATTCCTTATACACAATCGTTCCAACACTTTTTTCCTATGCGATCTGACACCTTGACTCATGGAATCATTTTCCCCAAGTGTCGTTATCGTACACATGTTTCCTTGCCTCGATGATTAAGTTGTTCCATGCACTTCGAACCACTTTTCTTGTCGCAACATTCGTTCCTACTTTGTAACGTAGCATTCTTTTATTATTTTTTGATCTCTTTAAAAACAGAAAAAGGAAAAAAAATCAAATATTACAAAAACAGGCAACGACAAATATGCATTATTTTTTCGGTATCAATGAGAGTCGCAGCAAAGAGAGTAAGTCCCCAAGAAGAGAAACCTCCTTTCTTTGAGGTGAAAGAACGAGATATCTTTGGGAGATATCAGAATTCCTCACAGCCATTAGATGAATGAAAACAACCATGGTTGTTAAAACCGAAAGTCGTTCAGACTTCGTTGCTCCAACATTTTTTAGTTATTGTTGTAAGTTAGGAAAAATACCCGAAGCTCCAAAGTGTTGGAGTGAATCTACATTGTAGATCACTGGGAGAGTGCAAGCCGTTGGATTCTGAGTGGTTCGGTGATTTGAAACTCTGGGAGAATTTAGTTTTTGTTGCGCAGAGAAGAGAAATTCCCAAAGTCCCAAAGTCCAGAGTAAATCATGACCGTGAGTTGTTGGGTACACGTTTCTGTAGATTTTAAGTATTTTGAATTCAACTATCCAAAAGGTTGTGGGTAGAATTTTACTAGGTGTGAAAATTCCTGTAGTCTTGAATCCCAGAGTCAATCTTGCCTGTTCGTCGATGATTAAACATGAACCATAGATCTCTTCCCTTCTCCATTGTAGTGTTCAGAAGTTCGGTATTTTTTTGGAGAAAAGGAGCAAGGAAACCCAAATCCCAAAGATCAAGAGTAAAGGATAGTCGTGGATCTAGAGATCAAATGAGAACCTTTAGATATCCGAGCCTTCGTCCTTCAGAAGTTGGTAGTTCAACAATACGGATAAATTGAGTCATAGATGTTAAAAAATATGGGACTCCTCAAGTTCCTAAGTCTAGATTGGATGTCAATCATTGATCACAAGAGAGCATGAGTCATTAGATCCTCAATCCCTTCAGTTGGTCGATGATCCAGATGAATTAGTTCAAGGTTTTTTGGTGTGGATAAACTTTGAATCTCAGAATTCGAGAGTTCTAGAGTATATCTCCAACATACAATATTTAGTGAAGATAAATCCTGTCAGTCATTCAATTAAATCCATAATCATTGACGAAGGAGAGTGAAAGGACATGGTAGGACCTACATCTATCAGTCAACTTCGCTTGACATAATTTGACTGGTAACACTCTGGACAAGTTAGAGAGTTGGAGTTGAAAGAACACTGATATCAAATATAATAAGATTTGGAAAAGAAAACAAGAACTTACAAAGGAATATCAGATGAATGAAGGACACCCATAAATCATACTCTCAAGATTGGAAATAGTAGAAGATGAAGACAAATATATAGGGAAAAATAAAGATGTCATATATAGGAAGGTTTGGGGAAGAAATGAAAAAAAAATAATAACATGTGAATAAAGACCAGGTCCTAGAGATCACATGATTTACAGTAGCACGAGAAAGAAAGGAAGAGTAGGAAAATAGATGATAGGTTCAAGAGATTGTACTTTCAAGAATTGTAGTGCAATATCAATCCACATGAAGAAAGAAAGAAGTTAGAGTTTAGGGAGATAATGAGTCTACAGATGAAGAGTAAGATTATTCCACATCAGAGTGGGTATTTTTCTAAGTCATCTAGCTTGGATACTCCCAGTAAATATGTATTTTGAATACGGGGAGTTCATGTAGTAGGTACTACAGTTCAAAGAAACATATTTCGAGCAATATGAAGTGCTTGCAGAGACGATTTAGATCAATCAAATAGCATAACTACAAAGTAATTGTTATGTTCCTAACCCACACATAGGTAGAATAATATATTTGAATGTAATAAATGTCAATATTAATAAGGCCTTGCAATAAAATAGAATAAGTCGAATGTAATAAGACCTAATAGAAGCTTCCTCTTCTAGAAGGATCTTCCTCTAGATGCTTCTTTTGATAGACATATTTAGTATAAATATGAGTGGAGGGTATGAGAACCCTAGCTTGGATATTATTGAAATAGAGTTTTGCTCGAATGGATGTTTACCCCTCGAATAGGCTCGTGAACATTGCTCCCAGAATCAAAGTGTTATTTTGTTGTTATTCTTATATCATTTCAGTGTTATTGTGGTAATTTTTCAGGTTATATTGTTGTAATTCTTCCATTTCTATCATTTTATTTTTGTTCTGCATACCTTTTATATCTGGTATATTACAAGTGGTATCAGAGCACTTTCCTCGATATAAATTGTTGGTAAAAAAAAATTCAGGGTAGAGATGTATTCCGACGTCTTTAAGCCACAGAGATTTTTCATTATTCTTATTAACACATGGTTTAGGGATTCATACACGTAGGAAATACAAGTGGTTCTTAAGCGCATATATGTTGGCCACCCTTGTAACCCTTATTGGTACCCCTTCGAGTGGTAGCGCATTAGAGAGAACCTAGATTACCTGAATCCCTCTTTAGATCAAACAATTGGCCGCCTGATTGCTATAGTGCCACCAAGAACAACATTCATGAAGATACTCTCTAGTACCTGGGTAATCAGGTAGTACAACTAAGGGTACGGTCTAGCCTCCTTAGTTAGTGCCCTGAGATATTGGTCTGAGTACTACTCTTGCACCTGACACGTATATCAGAGAGCTATAGAACAGGGAAAACCCTTTTCTATAGAACCCTTGAAAACCTAACCCTTGGGGACAAAACATAAGAAAATTAAAATAGACAAGATATATTACTTCGTAACTATGTTCGGGTTGCCAAATCACTAGTAGATGCTTCTTTTGATAGACATATTTAGTATAAATAAGAGTCGAGGGTATGATAAAACTAGCTTGGATATTATTGTACTAGAGATCTGCTCGAATAGAGGTTTCCCCCTCGAAGAGGCCCATGAACATTGCTCTCAGAATCAAAGTGTTATTTTTGTTGTTATTCTTATATCATTCCAGTGTTATTGTGGTGATTGTTCTGGTTATATTTCTTTTATTCTTCCATTTCTATCATTTTATTTCTGTTCTGCATACTTTTTATGTCCAATATATTACAAGTGGTATGAGAGTGTTTTCCTCAACATAAATTGTGGGTAATTTTTTTTTTGGGTAGAGACATATTCCAGCGTCTTTAAGCCACAAAGATATATCGTTAAGTACATAAACCCACGGTTGAGGGATTCATACACGCAGGAAATACAAGTGGTTCTTAAGCGCACATCTGTTGGCCACCCTTGTAACCCCTGTTCATACCCCTTCGAGTGGTAGCACATCAGACAACACCTATGTACGGATTGTCCTAGATTACCTAAATCCCTCTTTAGATAAAATGATTGGTCGCCTGACTATTATATAGTGCCACCAAGAACAACACTCGAGAAGATATTGTCTATTACTTGGGTAGTATGGCTAAGGGTATGGTCTAGCCTCCTTACTTAGTGCCCTAAGATATTGGGCCGAGTACTACTGTTGGACCTCGCATGTATATCAGAGAGCTATAACACAGGGGAAACCCTTGTCTGTAGAACCCTTGAATACCTAACCCTTAGGGACAGGAACATAAACAATTTAAAATAGACAAGATCTATTGTCGCGCAACTCTGTTCGGGTTTCCAAATCATTACACATTTCTTCTTGGTTAATCATTTTAGCATTTCATCACCGCAGTATTCTTCAGAATGGAGTATATCTCTAAAAAAAAAAAAGGCTCTTTTCAGACTCCTTAAAATTGAAAACATTGCCAAGTGATGTCTTTTTGGTGACATTTATCACACTAGTTAAAATGGTTTTGAACAGATGTCTTTTTGGTGCAATTTTAGCCCTTTTTCGAACCAGATAGACCTACTCTGAAAAAGTTAATCCCTAGAGTCTTCTTTTGTGTTTTTTCAGACTCTCTAAACATGAAAAGACTACAGATCTTATCTTCTTTGGGCTCATAAAAATTACATAGGAGGGGTTTCATTGTTTCATGCTTAATCGCATTTGCGGATATCATCTTTGAATCTTTGGCCTAAATTCATGTCCATGTTTCTCTCAACTGAACCTTTGATACATTCCTTATATGCAAGCCTTGAAACACTTTTTGCCTATGCGATCTAACACCTTGATCCATGGAATAATTTTCCTCTAGTGTCCTTATCCTACACATGTCTCCTTGCCTCCAATTGGTGTGTTCCATGCACTTGGAACCAGTTTTCTTGTCGTGAAACTCCTTCCTACTATATAATGTAGCATTCTTTTATTCTTTTTCAAGATCTTTAAAAATTGAAAAAGGAAAAAAAATCAAATATTACAAAAACAGGGGATGAAAAATATACATTCTTTTTTCGGTATCAAAGAGAGTCGCAACAAAGAGAATAAGTCCCCAAGAAGAGAAACCTCCTTTCTTTGAGGCAAAAGAATGAGATTTTTTTGGGAGATATCAGAATCCCTCACAACCATTGGATGAAAGAAAAGGACCATGGTTGTTAAAACCCTAAGTCCTTCGGACTCCGTTGCTCCGATAGTTTTCAGTTATTGTTGTAAGTTAGGAAAAATCCCCGAATCTCCAAAGTCCTGGAGTGAATCTACATTGTAGATCACTGGGAGAGTGCGATCAGTTGGATTTCAAGTGGTTCGATGATTCAAAACTTTGGGAGAAATTAGTTGTTGTTACGCAAAGAAGAGAAATTCCCAAAGTGCCAAAGTCTAGAGTAAATCTTGATCGCCAGTTGTTGGGTACATGTTTTTGTAGATTTTAAGTATTTGGAATTCAACTATCCGAAAGGTTGTGGGTGAAATTTTCTTGGGTGTAGAACGTCCCGTAGTCCCGAAGCCCGGAGTCAATCTTGACCATTCATCGACGATTAAACATGGACCGTAGATCTCTTCCCTTCTCCATTACAGTGTTCGGAAGTTTGGTATTTTTGTGGTGAAAAGGAGAAAGCAAAACGAAAGCCAAAAATTCCAGATTAAAGGGCAGTAGTGGATCTAGAGATCGAATGAGAAATTTTAGATATCTTAGCCTTCATCATTCGGAAGTTCGGTAGTTCAGCAATCCTGATAAATTGAGTCATAGACATTAAAAAGTATGGGACTCCTCGAGTTCCTAAGTCTAGATTGGACATTGACCGTTGATCACAAGAGAGCGTGAGTCATTAGATCCTTGATACCTTTGGTTTTTCGATGATCCAGATGATTTTTTCCAAGGTTTTTTGGTGTGGAGAAACTTTGAATCCCAGAATTCTAGATTTACGGAGTATATCTCCAGCATATAATACTGAGTTAAGATAAATCCCACTAGCCATCCGATTAAAGCCATAATCATTGTTGAACGAGAGTGGAAGGACAGGGTAGGACCAACATCTATCGGTGAACTTCGCTTGACAAAATTCGACCAGTAACACTCCGGGTAAGTTAGATAGTTGGAGTTGAAATAACATTGATATCAAATATAAGAGGGTTTGGAA
The DNA here is from genome assembly GCA_000966675.3 of Picea glauca. NCBI lineage: Eukaryota > Viridiplantae > Streptophyta > Pinopsida > Pinales > Pinaceae > Picea > Picea glauca. The sequence continues at coordinate 280,914 of JZKD02S2050831.1, read as the reverse complement.
AAGAAAACAAGAACATACAAAGGAAGATCAGATGAATAAAGGACACCCATAAATCATACTCTCAATATTGGAAATAGTAGAAGATGAATACAAATATATAGGGAAAAATAAAGATGTCATATGTAGCAAGGTTTGGGGTAGAAATGAAAAACAATAAGAACATGTGTATAAAGACTAGGTCCCATAGATCACATGATTTGCAGTAGCATGAGAAAGAAAAGAAGAGTAGGAAAATAAATAACAGGTTCAAGAGATTGTACTTTCAAGAACTATAGTGCAAGATCATTCCACATGAAGAAAGAAAGAGGTTAGAGTTTAGGGAGATGATGATTCTATAGACAAAGAGTAAGATTATTCCACATCAGAGTGGGTATTTTTTTGAGCCGTCTAGCTTGGAGACTCCTAGTAAATATGTATGTTGAATAGGGGGAGTTCATGCAGTAGATACTACATTTCAAGGAAACATATTTCGAGAAATCTGAAGAGCTTGCAGAGACAGATTCATATCAATCAAATAAAATAAGTACAAAGTAATTGTTAGGGTCCTAACCCACACATAGGTAGAACAATATATTCGGATGTAATAAAGGTCAATATTAATAATGCCTTGCAGTAAAATAGAATAAGTAAAATATAGGAATACCTACTAGAAGCTTCTTCTTCTATAGGGATCTTTGTCTAGATCCTTCTTTTGATAGACATATTTAGTATAAATATAAGTCGAGGGTATGAGAACCCTATCTTGGATATTATTGTAATAGAGCTATGCTCAAATGGACGTTGCCCCCTCGAAGAGGCCCATGAACATTGCTCTCAGAATCAAAGTGTTATTTCTGTTGTTATTGTTATATCATTTCATTTTTATTGTGGTGATTGTTCTTGTTATATTGTTGTTATTCTACTGTTTCTATCATTTTATTTATGTTCTGCATATTTTTTATATACGGTATATTACAAGTGGTATCAGAGCACTTTCCTCGACATAAATTGTGGGTAATTTTTTTTCAGGGTAGAGACATATTCCAGCGTCTTTAAGCCACAGAGATATATCGTTAAGTACATAAACCCACGATTGAGGGATTCATACACGTAGGAAATACAAGTGGTTCTTAAGCGCACATTTGTTGGCCACCCTTGTAACCCTTGTTGATACCCCTTCGAGTGGTAGCACATTAGACAACACCAATGTACGGATTGTCCTAGATTACCTAAATCCATCTTTAGATAAAATGATCGGTCACCTGATTGCTATAGTGCCACCGAGAATAACACTCGGGAAGATACTCTCTATTACCTGTGTAGTCGAGTAGTATGGATAAGGACACGGTCTAGCCTCCTTAGTTAGTGCCCTGAGATAATGGTCCAAGTACTACTTTTGGACCTCGCATGTATATCAGAGTGCTATAGCACAGGGGAAACCCTTGTCTGTAGAACCCTTGAATACCTAAGCCTTGGGGACAGAAACATAAACAAATTAAAATAGAGAAGATCTATTGTCGCGTAATTGTGTTCGGGTTTCCAAATCACTACATGTTTCTTCCTGGTTAAGAATTTGGGCATTTCATCACTGCAGTATTCTTCAGACTGGAGTATAACTTCGCAGGTGTAGAAAAAAAAAAAAAAAACTCCTTTCAGACTCCTTAAAATTGAAAAGATTGCCAAGTGATCTTGTATTTATCACACTTGTTAAAATGGTTTTGAACAGACGTTTTTTCAGTGCAATTTTAACCTATTTTCGAACCAACTAGACTAACTCCGAGAAAGGTAATCTCTGGAGTCTTCTTTTATGTTTTTTGAAACTCTCTAAACACAAAAAAAGTACCAATCTTATCTTCTCTGGGCTCGTAAAAATTACATAGAAGGGGTTTCATTGTGTCATGCTTAATCGCATTTGCGGGTATCATCTTTGTGTATTTGGCCTAATGTCGTGTCCATGTTTCTCTCAAGTGAACCTTTGATGCATTCCTTATACGCAAGCCTTGCCACACGTTTTTCCTATGTGATTTGACACCTTGACCCATGGAATAATTTTCCCCAAGTGTCCTTATCCTACGAATGTCTCCTTGCCTCAAGAATTAGTGTGTTCCATGCACTTGGAACCAATTTTCCTGTCGCGATACTCGTTCTTACTTTGTAACGTAGCATTCTTTTATTCTTTTTCAAGCTCTTTAAAAGTTGAAAAAGGAAAAAAAAACAAATATTACAAAAACAAGTGATGAAAAATATACATTATTTTTTTGATATCAAAGAGACTCGCAACAAAGAGAGTAATTCCCCAAGAAGAGAAAAATCCTTTCTTTGAGGCAAAAGAACAAGATATGTTTGGGAGTATCAAAATCCCTCACAACTATTGCATGAAAGAAATGGACCATGGTTGTTAAAACCCCAAGTCCTTCGGACTTTGTTGCTCTGATAGTTTTTAGTTATTGTTGTAAGTTAGGAAAAATCCCCGAAGCTACAAAGACCTAGGGTGAGTCTACACTGTAGATCACTGGGAGAGTGCGAGAAGTTGGATTCCGAGTGGTTAGGTGATTCAAAAGTTTGGGAGAAATTAGTTGTTTTTGCATGGAGAAGAGAAATTCCCGAAGTCCCAAAGTCTAGAGTAAATCTTGACCGTCATTTGTTGGGTACACATTTATGTAGATTTCAATTACTTGGAATTCAACTATCGGAAAGGTTGTGGGTGAAATTTTCTTGGGTGCAGAAAGTCTCGTAGTCCCGAAGCCCATAGCCAATCCTGACCATTTGTTGACGATCAAACATGGACCATAAATCACTTCACTTATCCATTGTAGTGTTCGAAAGTTCGGTATTTTTGTGGTGAAAAGGAGAAAGGAAACCCAAAGCCCAAAGTTCCATAGTAAAGGAAAGTCATGGATCTAGAGATCGAACGAGAACCTTTAGATATTCGAGACTTCGTCCTTAGAAAGTTTGGTAGTTCATCAATCTGGATAAATTGAGTCATAGACATTAAAAAACATGGGACTCTTCGAGTTCCTGAGGCTAGATTGGACGTCAGTCGTTGATCACATGAGAGCGTGAGTCATTAGATCCTCGATCCCTTTGGTTGTTCGATGATCCACATGAATTAGTTCAAGGTGTTTTGGTGTGGAGAAACTCTGAATCCCAAAATTCTAGAGTTCCAGAGTATATCTCCAACATACAATATTCAGTGAAGATAAATCTCGTGAGCCATCTGATTAAATCCATAATCATTGATGAAGGAGAATGGAAGGACAAGGTAGGACCTACATCTATAGGTCAACTTCGCTTGACAGAATTAGACTGGTAACACTCCGGGTAAGTTAGAGAGTTGGAGTTGAAAGAACATTGATATCAAATATAAGAAGGTTTGGAAAAGAAAACAAGAACATACAAAGGAAGATCAGATAAATAAAGGACACCCATAAATCATACTCTCAAGATTGGAAATAGTAGAAGATGAAGACAAATATATAGGGAAAATTAAATACATCATATATAGGAAGGTTTGGGGAAGAAATGAAAAACAATAAGAACATGTGAATAAAGACCAGGTCCCAAAGATCACATGATTTGCAATATCATGAGAAAGAAAACAAGAGTAGGAAAATAAATGAAAGGTTCAAGAGATTGTACTTTGAAGAATTATAGTGCAAGATCAATCCACATGAAGAAAGAAAGAAGTTGGAGTTTAGGGAGATGATGAGTCTATAGACAAAGAGTAAGATTATTCTGCATTGGAGTGGGTATTTTTCTAAGCTATCTAGCTTGGAGACTCCCAGTAAATATGTATGTTGAATAGAGGGAGTTCATGCAGTAGACACTACAGTTCAAAGAAACATATTTTGAGCAATATGAAGTGCTTGCAGAGACAAACTCAAATCAATCAAATAGCATAAGTAAAAAGTAATTGTTAGGGTCCTAACCCGCACATAGATAGAACAATATATTATGTTTTAATAAAGGTCAACATTAATAAGGCCTTGCAATAAAATAGATTAAGTCAAATGTAAGAATACCTAATAGAAGCTTCCGCTTCTAGAAGGATTCCTCTAGATGCTTCTTTTGATAGACATATTTAGTATAAATAGGAGTCGAGGGTATGAGAACCCTAGCTTGGATATTATTGTAATAGAGATTTACTTGAATGGAGGTTGCCCCCTCAAAGAGTCCCATGAACATTGCTCTCATAATCAAAGTGTTATTTCTGTTGTTATTCTTATATAATTTCAGTGTTAGTGTGGTGATTGTTTTGGTTATATTGTTGTTATTCTGTCAGTTCTATCATTTTATTTCTATTCTGCATACTTTTTATATCCGGTATATTAAAAGTGGTATCAAACCACTTTCCTCAACATAAATTGTGGGTAAATGTTTTTTCAGAGTAAAGATGTATTCCAGCGTCTTTAATCCATAGACATCCGTTGTTACACGTATAAACCTGTGGTTGAGGGATTCCTACATGCACGAAATACAAGTGGTTCTTAAGAATATGTCTGTTGTCCACCCTTGTAACCCTTGTTGGTACCCCATCGAGTGGTAGCACATCAGACAACACCTGTGTACGGATCGACCTAGATTACCTAAATCCCTCTTTAGATAAAACGATTGACCACCTGACTGCTATAGTGCCATTGAGAACAACACTTGGAAAGATACTCTCTAGTACCTGAGTAGTCGGGTAGTATGGCTAAGGGTACGTTCTATCTTCCTTAGTTAGTGCCCTGAGATATTGGGCCAAGTACTTTTGTTGGACCCTGCATGTATATCAGAGAGCTATAGCACAGAGAAAACTCTTATCTGTAGAACCCTTGAATACCTAACCCTCCAAGACAAAAAAATAAAGAAATTAAATTAGACAAGATCTATTACCTCGTAAATCTGTTTGGGTTGCCAAATCACTACAGATTTCTTCCTAGTTAAGCATTTGGGCCTTTCATCACTGCAGTATTCTTTAGATCAGAGTATAACTCCGCAGGTGTAAAAAAATTAAAAAATAAATAAATAAAAAATCTCTTTTTAAACTCCTTAAAATTAAAAAGATTGCCAAGTGATCTTGTATTTATCACACTTGTTAAAATGGTTTTGAACAGACGTGTTTTCAATGAAAGTTTAACTCTTTTTTGAACTAACTAGACTAACTCTGAAAAAGGTAATCCTTGGAGTCTTCTTTTGTGTTTTCTCAGACTCTCTAAACACGAAAAAACTATCGAGCTTATCTTCTCTGGGCTCATAAAAATTACATAGAATGGGTTTCATTGTTTCATGCTTAATCACATTTGTGGGTATCATATTTGCGTCTTTGGCCTAATGTCGTGTCCATCTTTCTATCAACTAAACCTTTGATGCATTCCTTATAACCAAGCCTTGCAACAATTTTTGCCTATGCAATTTGACCCCTTGACACATGGAAGAATTCTCTCCGAGTGTCCTTATCCTACACATGTCTCTTTGCCACGAGAATTAGTGTCATCCATGTGCTTGGAACCAGTTTGATTGTGGCGAAACTCATTCCTACTTTGTAATGTAGCATTATTTTATTCTTTTTCAAGCTCTTTAAAAATTGAAAAAGGAAAAAAAATCAAATATTACAATAACAAGGGACGACAAATATACATTCTTTTTTCAGTATCAAAGAGGATCTACGCAAAGAGAGTAACTGCCCAAGAGGAGAAGCCTCCTTTCTTTGAGGAGAAAGAACAAGATCTGTTTGGGAGATATCAGAATCCCTCACAACCATTAGATGGAAGAAAAGGACCATGGTTGTTAAAACCCCAAGTCCTTTGGACTTTGTTGCTTCGACAATTTTTAGGTATTGTTGTAAGTTAGGAAAAATACCTGAAGCTCTAAAGTCCTAGCGTGAATGTACACTGTATATCACTAGGAGAGTACGATCCATTAGATTCTAAGTGATTCGGTGATTCAAAACTTTGGGAGAAATTAGATTTTCTTGTGCGGAGAAGAGAAATTCTTGAAGTCCCAAAGTCCAAAGTAAATCTTGACCATCAGTTGTTGGTCACCGTAGTCCCCAAGCCCGAAGTCAATCGTGACCATTCGTTGATGATTAAACATGGACAGTAGATGTCTTCCCTTCTCCATTGTAGTGTTTGAAATTTTGGTATTTTTTTGGTGGAAAGGAGAAAGAAAACTGAAAGCCCAAAGTTCCAGATTAAAGGACAATCGTGGATCTAGAGATAGAACGAGAACCATTAGATATCCGAGCCTTCATCCTTCAGAAGTTTGATAGTTCAAAAATCCTGATAAATTGAGTCATAGACGTTAAAAAATGTGGGACTCCTCGAGTTCCTAAGTCTATATTGGACATCAACCATTGATCATAAGAGAGAATGACTTGTTAGATCCTCAATCCCTTTAGTTCTTCGATGATCCAGATGAATTAGTCCAAGGATTTTTTGTGTGGAGAAACTTTGAATCCAGGAATTCCAGAGTTCCGAGTATATCTCCAGCACACAATATTGAGTGAAGATAAATCTTGCCAGCCGTCTGATTAAATCCATAATCGTTGATGAAGGAGAGTTGAAGAATAGGGTAGGTTCTACATCTATTAGTCAACTTCGCTTGACAAAATTCGACCGGTAAAACTTTGGGTAAGATAGAGAGTTGGAGTTGAAAGAACATTGATATCAAATATAAGAAGGATTGGAAAATAAAAGAAGAACATACAAAGGAAGATCATATGAATAAAGGACACCCATAAATCATACTTTCAATATTGGAAATAGTAGAAGATGAAGATGCATATATAGGGAAAAATAAAGATGTCTTATATATGAAGGCTTGAGGAAGAAATGAAAAACAATAAAAACATTTGAATAAATACCAGGTCCCAGAGATAACATGATTTGCAGTAGCACGAGAAAGAAAAGAAGAGTAGGAAGATAAATGACAGGTTCAAAAGATTGTACTTTCAAGAATTGTAGTGCAAGATCAATCCACATGGAGAAAGAAAGAAGTTAGAGTTTAGGGAGATGATGTGTCTACAAACGAAGAGTAAGATTATTATGCATCAGAGTGGGTATTTTTCTGAGCCATCTATCTTCGAGACTCCCAGTAAATATGTATGTTGAATGGGGGGAGTTCATGCAGTAGATACTACAGTTCAAAGAAACATATTTCGAGCAATATGAAGTGCTTGCAGAGACAGATTCAGATCAATGAAATAGCATAAGTACAAAGTAATTGTTAAATTCCTAACCTGCACATAGGTAGAACAATATATTCAGATGTAATAAAGGACAATATTAATAATGCCTTGCAATAAAATAGATTAAGCCGAATGTAAGAATACCTAATAGAAGATTATGCTTCTAGAAAGATATTTTTCTAGATGCTTCTTTTGATGGACATATTTAGTATAAATAGGAGTCGAGGGTATGAGAACCCTAACTTGGATATTATTCTAATAGAGCTCTGCTCGAATGGAGATTTCCCCCTCGAAGAGGCCCGTGAACATTACTCTCAAAATCAAAGTGTTATTTATGTTGTTATTCTTATATCATTCCAGTGTTATTGTGGTGATTGTTCTTGTTATATTGTTGTTATTCTACCATTTCTATCATTTTATTTCTATTCTGCATACTTTTTGTATCTAGTATATTACAAGTGGTATCAGAGCACTTTCCTAGGCAGAAATTGTGGGTAATTTTTTTTACAAGGTAGAGACATATTCTGGTGTCTTTAAGCCATACAGATCTGTTGTTATGCACATAAACCCGTAGTTGAGGGATTCATACACACAAGAAATACAAGTGGTTCTTAAGCGCACATCTATTGGCCACCCTTGTAACACCTTTTGGTACCCCTTCGAGTGGTAGCGCATCAGAAAACACCTTTGTACGAATCATCCTAGATTTCTTGAAGGTCTCTTTAGATAAAACGATCGACCGCCTGACTGCTATAGTGCCACCGAGAACAACACTCGGGAAGATACTCTCTTTTACCTGGGTAGTCAAGTAGTATGGATAAGGGTATGGTATAGCCTCCTTAGTTATTTCCCTGAGATATTGGGCCGAGTACCACTGTTGGACCCTGCACTTATATCAGAGAGCTATAGGACAGGGAAAACCCTTGTCTGTAGAACCCTTGAATACCTAACCCTTGGGGACAGAAACATAAACAAATTAAAACATACCAGATCTATTGCCGCACAACTATTTTTGAGTTGCTAAATCACTACACATTTCTTCCTGGTTAAGAATTTTTCCATTGCATCATTGCAATATTCTTCACACTAGAGTATATCTCCGCAGGTGTAAAGAAAAAAATAAAAAATAAAAAAAAAATCAGACTACTTAAAATTAAAAAGATTGCCAAGTGATCTTGTATTTATCACACTCGTTAAAATGGTTTTGAACATAAATCTTTTTGGTGCAAGTTTAACTCTTTTTTGAACCAACTAGACTAACTCCGAAAAAGGTAATCCCTGGAGTCTTATTTTGTGTTTTTTAAGAGTCTTTAAACACGAAAAAACTACCAATCTTATCATCTTTGGGATCATAAAAATTACATAGAATGGGTTTCATTGTGTCATGGTTAATCACATTTGTGGGTATCATCTTTGTGTCTTTGGCCTAATTTCATAGCCATATTTCTCTCAAGTTAACCTTTGATGCATTCCTTAAATGCAAGCCTTGCAACATGTTTTTGTTATGCGATCTGACACCTTGACCCATGGAAGCATTTTCCCCGAGTGTCCTTATTCTACACATGTCCACTTGACCCGATAATTAGTGTGTTCCATGCACTTGGAACCAGTTTGTTGTCACGAAACTCGTTCCTACTTTGTAACATAGCATTCTTTTATTCTTTTTCAAGATCTTTAAAAATTGAAAAAGTAAAACAAAACAAATATTACAAAAATAGGGGATGGAAAATATACATTATTTTTTCAGTATCAAAGAGAGTCATAGCAAAGAGAGTAAGTCCCCAAGAAGAGAAACCTCCTTTCTTTGAGGCGAAAGAACGAGATTTGTTTGGGAGATATCAGAATCCCTCACAACCATTGGATGAAAGAAAAGGACCATGGCTGTTAAAACCCCAAGTCCTTAGTACTTCATTGCTCTGATAGTTTTTAGTTATTGTTGTAAGTTAGGAAAAATCCTTAAAGCTTCAAAGTCCTAGAGTGAATCTACATTGTAGATCACTGGGAGAGTGTGAGCCATTGGATTCCAAATGGTTTGGTGATTTGAAACTTTGGGAGAAATTAGTTGTTTTTGCGCAGAGAAGAGAAATTCTCGAAGTCCAAAAGTCTAGAGTAAATCCTTACTGTCAGTTATTGGGTACACATTTTTGTAGATTTTGAGTATTTAGAATTCAACTCTCCGAAAGGTTGTGGGTGAAATTTTCTTGGGTGCGTAAAGTCCTGTAGTCCCGAAGCCCAGAGTCAATCTTGATCGTTCATCAACGATTAAACATGGACCATAGATCTCTTTCCTTCTCCATTGAAGTGTTTGGAAGTTTAGTATTTTTGGGATGAAAAGGGGCAAGGAAACCCAAATCCCATAGTTCCATAGTAAAGGACAATCATGGATCTAGAGATCGAACAAGAACCTTTAGATATCCGAGCCTTCGTCCTTCAGACGTTCGGTAGTTCAGTAGTTTAGTAATCTGGATAAATTGAGTGATAGACATTAATAAATATGGGACTCCTCGAGTTCCTCAGGCTAGATTGGACGTCAATCGTTGATCACAAGAGAGAATGAGTCATTAGGTCCTCGATCCTTTCGGTTGTTTGATGATCCAGATGAATTAGTTCAAGGTTTTTTGGTGTGGAGAAAATATGAATCCTAGAATTCCAAAGTTCTGGAGTATATCTCCAACATACAATATTGAGTGAAGATAAATCCCACCAACCCTCTGATTAAATCCATAATCATTGACGAAGGAGAGTGGAAGGTCAAGGTAGAACCTACATCTATCAATCAACTTCCCTTGACAGAATTTGACCGGTAACACTCTAGGTAAGTTAGAGAGTTGGAGTTGAAAGAACACTGATATCAAATATAAGAAGGTTTGGAAAATAAAACAAGAACATACAAAGGAAGATCAGATGAATAAAGGACACCCATAAATCATACTCTCAAGACTGGAAATAGTAGAAGACGAAGAAAAATATATAGTGAAAAATAAAGATGTCATATATAGGAAGGTTTGGGGAAGAAATGAAAAACAATAAGAACATGTGAATAAAGACCAGGTCCCAATGATCACATGATTTGTAGTAGAACGATAAAGAAAAGAAGAGTAGGAAAATAAATGAAAGGTTCAAGAGATTGTACTTTCAAAAATTGTATTGCAAGATCAATCCACATGATGAAAGAAAGAAGTTAGAGTTTAGGGAGATAATTAGTCTACACATGAAGAGTGAGATTATTCTATATCAGAGTGGGTATTTTTCTGAGCCATCTATCTTGCAGACTCCCAGTAAATATGTATGTTGAATAGTGAGAGTTCATGTAGTAGATACTACAATTCAAAGAAACATATTTCAAGCAATATGAAGTGCTTGCAAAGACAATTTCAGATCAATCAAATAACATAAGTATAAAGTAATTGTTAGTGTCCTAACTCGCACATAGGTAGAACAATATATTTAGATGTAATAAAGGTCAATATTAATAATGCCTTGCAATAAAACAAGATAAGTCAAATGTAAGAAGACCTAATAGAAGCTTCCGCTTCTAGAAGGATCTTCCTCTAGATGCTTCTTTTGATAGACATATTTAGTATAAATAGGAGTCGAGGGTATGAGAACCCTAGCTTGGATATTATTGTAATATAACTCTTCTTGAATGAAGGTTTCCCCCTGAAAGAGGCTCGTGAACATTGCTCTCAGAATGAAAGTGTTATTTCTATTGTTATTCTTATATCATTTTAGTGTTATTGTGGTGATTTTTTTGTTCATATTGTTGTTATTATGCCATTTCTATCATTTTATTTACGTTCCACATAATTTTTATATCTGGTATATTACAAGTGGTATCAGAGCACTTTCCTTGGCATAAATTGTGGGTAATTTTTTTCTTCAGGGTAGAGACGTATTATGGCATCTTTAAGCCACAAAGATCTATCATTACACACATAAACGTACGGTTGAGTTATTCATACACGCAGGAAATACAATTGGTTCTTAAGAACACATTTGTTGGCCACCCTTGTAACCCTTGTTGGTACCCCTTCGAGTGGTAGCGCATTAGACAACACCTGTGTATGGATTTGCCTAGATTTCCTTAATCCCTCTTTAGATAAAATTATTGGTCGCTCGAGTGCTATAGTGCCATCGATAACAACACTCATAAATATACTCTCTAACACCTGGATAGTCAGGTAGTACGACTAAGGGTACGATCTAGCCTCCTTAGTTAGTTCCCTGAGATATTGGGTGGAGTACTACTATTGGAACCCACACGTATATCAAAGAGATATAGTGCAGGTCAAACCCTTGTCTATAGAACCCTTGAATACCTAACCCTTGGGGATAGAAACATAAACAAATTAAAACAGACAAAATCTATTTCCGCGCAACTCTATTCGGGTTGCCAAATCACTACACATTTATTTCAGGTTAAGAATTTGGGCATGTAATCACTGTAGTATTCTTTAGACTGGAGTATAACTCCAGGGGTGTGAAAAAATTAAAAATAAAAAAATCTCTTTTCAGGCTCCTTAAAATTGAAAAGATTGCAAAGTGATCTTGTATTTATCACACTCGTTAAAATGGTTTTGAACAGACGTATTTCGGTGCAATTTTAACCCTTTTTTAAGAAACTAGACTAACTCCAAAAAATGTTATCCCTGAAGTCTTCTTTTGTGTTTTTTCAGACTCTCTAAACACGGAAAAACTACCGAGCCTATCTTCTATGGGCTCGTAAAAATTACATAGAATGGGTTTCATTGTGTCATTCTTAATCACATTTGTGGGTATGATCTTTGCATCTTTCGCCTATTGTCATGTCCATGTTTCTCTCAACTGAACCTTTGATGCATTCCTTATACGCAAGACTTGCAACACTTTTTGCCTATGCGATCTGACACCTTGACCCATGGAAGAATTTTCCCCGAGTGTCCTTATCCTACATATGTCTCCTTTCCTCGAGAATTAGTGTGTTCCATGCGCTTGGAACTAGTTTTATTGTCGTGACACTCGTTCCTACTTTGTAACGTAGCATTCTTTTATTCTTTTTCAAGCTCTTTAAAAATTGAAAAAGGAAAAAAATCAAATATTACAAAAACATGGGATGACAATTATACATTCTTTTTTCGGTAGCAAAGAGAGTCGTGGAAAAGAGAGTAATTTGCCAAGAAGAGAAACCTCTTTACTTTGAGGCAAAAGAACACGATCTATTTGGGAGATATCGAAATCCCTCACAACCATTGGATGAAAGAAAAGGACCATGGTTTTTAAAACCCCAAGTCCTTCGGACTTCGTTGCTATGACATTTTTTATTTATTGTTGTAAGTTAAGAAAAATACCCGAAGATCCAAAGTCCTGGAGTGAATCTACATTGTAGATCACTGGGAGAGTGCGATCCATTGGATTCCGAGTGGTTTGGTGATTCCAAACTTTGGGAGAAATTATTTGTTGTTGCACAGAGAAGAGAAATTCCCAAAGTCCAGAGTAAATCCTAACCATCAATTGTTGGGTACACATTTCTATACATTTCAAGTATTTGGAATTCAACCCTGTGAAAGGTTGGGGGTGAAATTTTCTTCGGTGTGGAAAGTCCTGTAGTCCGAAATCCCATAGTCAATCCCAACCATTCGTCAACGATTAAACATGGACTGTAGATCTCTTCCCTTCTCCATTGTTGTGTTCAGAAGTTCAGTATTTTTGTGGTGAAAAGGAGCAACAAAACCCAAGGCCCAAATTTCCAGAGTAAAGGACGGTGATGGTTCTAGAGATCGAACAAGAACCTTTAGATATATGAGCCTTCATCCTTCAAGAGTTTTAAATTTCAGGAATCCTGATAAATTGAGTCATATACGTTAAAAAATATGGCACTCCTCGAGTTCCTATGTCTATATTGGACGTCAATCATTGATCACAGGATAGCCTGAGTCGTTAGATCCTTAATCACTTCGATTGCTCGATGATCCAGATGAATTAGTTCAATGTTTTTTGGTGTGGAGAAACTTTGAATCCCAGAATTCCAGAGTCTTGGAGTATATCTCTAGTATACAATATTGACTGAAGATAAATACCGCCAGTCGTCGGATTAAGGCCATAATCATTGACGAAGGAGAGTGGAGGGACAGGGTAGGACCTACATCTATCAGTCAACTTTGCTTGACAGAATTTGACCGGTAACACTCTAGGTAAGTTATAGAGTTGGAGTAAATATAAGAAGGTCTAGAAAAGAAAACAAGAACATACAAAGGAAGATCAAATGAATAAAGGACACCCATAAATCATACTCTCAAGATTGGAAATAGTAGAACATGAAGACAAATATATAGGGAAAAATAAAGATGTCATATATAGGAAGGTTTGGGAAAGAAATGAAAAACAATAAGAACATGTGAATAAAGACTAGGTCCCGAAGATCACATGATTTGCAGTAGGACGAGAAAGAAAAGAAGAGTAGGAAAATAAATGACAGGTTGAAGATATTGTACTTTCAAGAATTGTAGTGCAAGATCAATCCACATGAAGAAAGAAAGAAGTCATATTTTATGGAGTTGATGAGTCTACAGACGAAGAGTAAGATTATTCTGCATCAGAGCAGGTATTTTTTTGAGCCATCTAGCTTGGAGACTCCCAGTAAATATGTATGTTGAATAGGGGGAGTTCATGCAGTAGATATTACAGTTCAAATAAACATATTTCGAGCAATATCAAGTGCTTGCAGAGAAAGATTTAGATCAATCAAATAACATAAGTACAAAGTACTTGTTAGGGTCCTCACCCCCACATAGGTAGAAAAATATATTTGGATGTAATAAAGGTTAATATTAATAAGGCCTTGCAATAAAATAGAATAAGTCGAATGTAAGAAGACCTAATAGAAGCTTCTGCTTCTAGAAGGATCTTTTTCTAGATGCTTCTTTTGATAGACATATTTAGTATAAATAGAAGTCTCCAGTATGAGAACCCTAGCTTGGATATTATTGTAATAGAGCTCTATTCAAATGGAGGTTTTCCCCTCAAAGAGGCTCGTGAAGATTGCTCTTAGAATCAAAGTGTTATTTTTGTTGTTATTCTTATATCCTTTCACTGTTATTGTGGTGATTATTCTGGTTATATTGCTATTATTCTGCCATATATATCATTTTATCTATGTTCTACATACTTTTTATATTTGGTATATTACAAGTGGTATCAGAGCACTTTCCTCGGAAGAAATTGTGGGTAATTTATTTTCCAGGGTAGAGATGTATTCCAATGTCTTTAAGCCACAGAGATATGTCATTACGCACATAAACACGCAGTTGAGGGATTCATACATGTAGAAAATACAAGTCGTTCTTAAGCGCACATATGTTGGCCACCCTTGTAACCCCTATTGGTAACCCTACGAGTGGTAGCGCATCAGACATCACCTGTGTACGGATCGACCTAGATTACCTGAATCCTTCTTTAGATAACATGATCGGTTTCCTGACTTCTATAGTGCCACCGAGAACAAGATTCATGAAGACACTCTCTAAACATGAAAAAAATACCGAGCATATCTTGTATGGGCTCGTAAAAATTACATAGAAGGGGTTTCATTGTGTCATGCTTAATCGTGTTTGCAGGTATCATCTTTGCGTCTTTGGCCTAATTTCGTGTGCATGTTTTTCTCAACTGAAACTTTTATGAATTCCTTACACGCAAGCCTTTCAACACTTTTTGCCTATGTGATCTGACACCTTGACCCATGAAAGAATTTTCCCTGAGTGTCCTTATCCTACACATGTCTCCTTGCCTCAAGAATTAGTGTGTTCCATGCACTTGGAACCATTTTTCTTGTCATGACACTCGTTCCTAATTTGTATCGTAGCATTCTTTTATTCTTTTTCAAGCTCTTTAAAAATTGAAAAAGGAAAAAAAATATAATATTACAAAAACAGAGGATGGAAAATATACATTATTTTTTTGGTAACAAAAAGAGTCGCAGCAAAGAGAGTATGTCCCCAAGAAGAGAAACCTCCTTTATTTGAGGCAAAAGAATGAGATCTGTTAGGGAGATATCAGAATCCCTCACAACCATTGGATGAAAGAAAAGGACCATGGTTGTTAAAACCCGAAGTCCTTCAGACTTCGTTGCTCCGACCGTTTTTAGTTATTTTTGTAAGTTAGGAAAAATCCCCGAAGCTCCAAATTCCTAGAGTGAATCTACACTGTAGATCACTGGGAGAGTGCAAGCTGTTGGATTCTGAGTGGTTCGATGATTCAAAAATTTTCAAGAAATTAGTTTTTGTTTCATGTAGAAGAGAAATTATCGAAGTCCCAAAGTCTAGAGTAAATCCTGACTGTCAGTTGTCGGGTACACGTTTCTGTAGATTTCAAGTATTTGGAATTAAACTATCCGAAAGGTTGTGGGTAAAATTTTCTTAGGTGCAGAAAGTCTCGTAGTCCCGAAGCCCAGATTCAATCCTGATCGTTCATTGATGATTAAACATGGACCATAGATATCTTCCCTTCTCCATTGCAGTGTTTGAAAGTTTGGTATTTTTGTGGTGAAAAGGAGCAAGGAAACCCAAAGCCCAAAGTTCTAGAGTAAAGGATAGTCGTGGATCTAGAGATCGAACGAGAAACTTAAGATATTCGATCCTTTGTCCTTAGGAACTTCAATAGTTCATCAATATGGATAAATTGATTCATAAACGTTAAAAAATATGGGACTCCTTGAGTTCCTAATTCTAGATTGGACGTCAACCATTGATCACAGGAGAGTGTCATTTGTTAGATCCTTGATCCCTTCAGTTGTTCGATGAACCAAATGTATTTGTTTAGGGTTTTTTGGTGTGGAGAATCTCTAAATCCCAAAATTTCAGAGTTTTGGAGTATATCTCCTATATAAAATATTGAGTGAAGATAAATCCCACCAGGCATCCAATTAAATCCATAATCATTGTCGAAGGAGAGTGGAAGGACAGGGTAGGACCCACATATATCGGTCAACTTTACTTGACAAAATTCGACCAGTAATACTCTGGGTAAGTTAGAGATTTGGAGTTGAAAGAACAATGATATCAAATATAATAAGGTTTGGAAAAGAAAACAAGAACATACAAAGGAATATCATATGAATAAAGGACACCGCTAAATCATACTCTCAAGATTGGAAATAGTAGAAGATGAAGACAAATATATAGGGAAAAATAAAGATGTCATATATAGGAAGGTTTGGGGAAGAAATGAAAAACAATAAGAACATGTGAATAAAGACCAGGTCCCAGAGATCACATGATTTGCAGTAGCACGAGAAAGAAAAGAAGAGTAGGAAAATAAGTGGCAGGTTCAAGAGATTGCACTTTCAAGAATTGTAGTGCAAGATCAATCCACATGAAGAAAGAAAGAAGTTAGAGTTTGGTGAGATGATGATTTTACAGACAAAGAGTAAGATTATTCCGCATGAGAGTGGGTATTTTTCTGAGCCATCTAGCTTGGATACTCCCAATAAATATATATGTTGAATAGGGGGAGTTCATGCAGTAGATAATACAGTTCAAAGAAACATATTTCGAGCAATATGAAGTGCTTGCAGAGACAGATTCAGATCAATCAAATAGAATAAGTACAAAGTAATTTTTAGGGTCCTAACTCACACATAAGTAAAAAAATATATTTGGATGTAATAAAGGTCAATATTAATAATCCCTTGCATTAAAATAGAATAAGTCGAAGGTAAGAAGACCTAATAGAAGCTTCTACTTATAGAGGGATCTTCCTCTAGATTATTTGAAAGACATATTTAGAATAAATAGGAGTCGAGGGTATGCGAACCCTAGCTTGGATATTATAATAGAGCTTTGCTAGAATGGAGGTTTCCCCCTTGAAGAGGCCCATGAACATTTCTCTCAGAATCGAAGTGTTATTTCTGTTGTTATTCTTATATCATTTCAATGTTATTGTGGTGATTGTTCTGCTTATATTGTTGTTATTCTACCATTTCTATCATTTTATTTTTGTTCTGCATACTTTTTATATCTGGTATATTATAAGTGGTATCAAAGCACTTTCCTCGGCATAAATTGTGGGTAAATTGTTTTTTAGGGTAGAGATGTATTCTGACGTCTTTAAGCCACATAGATCTGTCATTGCATGCATAAACCCATGGATGAGGGATTGATACACACAGGAAATACATGTGGTTCTTAAGGGCACATTTGTTGGCCACCATTATAACCCCTGTTGGTACCTCTTTGAGTGGTAGTGCATCAGACAACACCTATGTATAGATTGTCCTAGATTACCTGAATCCCTCTTTAGATAAAACCATCGTCTGCTTGACTGCTATACTTCCACCGAGAACAACAATCATGAAGATACTCTCTAGTACCTGGGTAGTCAGGTAGTATGGCTAAGGGTATTGTCTAGCTCCTTATTTAGTGCCCTGAGATATTTGGCTGAGTACTATTGTTGGACCCTGCACATATATGAGAGAGCTATAGCATAGGGCAAACCCCGATCTATAGAACCCTTGAATACCTAATCCTTGGGGATAGAAACATAAACAAATTAAAACAAGCAAGATCTATTGCCACACAACTGTGTTTGGGTTTCCAAATCAATACATATTTCTACTTGGTTAAGTGTTTGGGCATTTCATCACTGTAGTATTCTTAAGACCGGAGTATAACTCTGCAGGTGTAAAAAAAAAAACTCTTTGAAGACTCGTTTAAATTGAAAATATTGCCAAGTGATCTTCTATATGTCACACTTGTTAAAATGGTTTGGAACATATGTCTTTTCAGTTAAATTTTAACCCTTTTTTGAAGCAACTATACTAACTCCGAAAAAGGTAATCCTTGGAGTCTTCTGTTGTTTTTTTTCAGACTCTCTAAACACGAAAAAACTATCGATCTTATCTTCTTCGGGATTGTAAAAATTACATAGAAGGGGTTTCATTGTCTCATGCTTAATTGCATTTTCGGGTATCACCTTTGCATCTTTATCTTAATGTTGTGTCCATGTTTCTCTCAATTGAACCTTGGATGCATTCCTTATACGCAAGCCTTGCAACACATTTTTACTATGTGATCTGACACCTTGACCCATGGAATAATTTTCCTCGAGTCTCCTTATCCTACACATGTCTCCTTGCCTCCAGAATTAGTGTGTTCCATGCACTTGGAACTAGTTTGCTTGCCACAACACTCGTTCCTACTTTGTAACATAACATTCTTTTATTCTTTTTCAAGATCTTTAAAAATTGAAAAAGGAAACAAAATCAAATATTACAAAAACATAGGGAAGACAAATATACATTAATTTTTCGGTATCAAAGAGAGTCGCAACAAAGAGAGTAAGTCCCCAAGAAGAGAAACCTCCTTTATTTGAGGTGAAAGAAAGAGATCTATTTGGGAGATATCAGAATCCCTCACAACCATTGGATGAAATAAAAGGAGAATGGTTGTTAAAAATCCAAGTCCTTTGGAATTCGTTGCTCCTACAGTTTTTAGTTATTGTTGTCAGTTAGGAAAAATCCCCAAAGCTCCAAAGTCCTGGAGTGAATATACACTGCAGATCACTGAGAAAGTGTGAGATGTTGGATTTCGAGTGGTTCAGTGATTCGAAACTCTGGGAGAAATTGGTTTTTGTTGCGCGGAGAAGAGGAAATCCCAAAGTACAGAGTAAATTTCTGTATATTTCAAGTATTTGGAATTCAACTATCCAAAATTTTGTGGGTGAATTTTTCTTGGGTGTAGAAAGTCCCATAGTCCCGAAGCCCATAGTCAATCCTGACTGTTCTTCGACTATTAAACATGGGTACATGCTTATGTAGATTTCAAGTATTTGGAATTCAACTATTCAAAAGATTGTGGGTGAATGTTTCTTGGGTGAGGCAAGTCTCGCAGTCCCAAAGCCCAGAGTCAATCCTGACCATTCGTTGATGATTAAAAATGGACCTTAGATCTCTTCCCTTCTCCATTGCAGTGTTCGGAAGTTTGGTATTTTTGTGGTGAAAAGAACAAAGGAAACCCAAAGCCCAAAGTTCCAGAGTAAGGGACATTCGTGGATCTAGAGATCGAACGAGAACCTTTAGATATCTGAGCCTTTGTCCTTTGGAAGTTTGAAAGTTCAGCAATCCGGATAAATTGAGTCATACATGTTAAAAAATATGGGAATCCTCAAGTTCCTAAGTCTATATTGGACATCAACCGTTGATCATAGGAGAGCATGAGTCATTATATCCTCAATCCCTTCGGTTGTTCGATGATCCAGATGAATTAGTTCAAGGTTTTTTGGTGTGGAGAAACTCCAAATCCTGAAATTCCAGAGCTCCGGAGTATATCTCCAGCATACAATATTTAGTGAAGAAAAATCCCACCAACCATCCAATTAAACCCATAATCATTGGCAAAGGACATTAGAAGGACAGGGTAGGACCTACATCTATCGGTCAACTTCACTTGACAAAATTTGAATGATAACACTTCAGGTAAGTTAGAGAGTTGGAGTTGAAGGAACATTGATATGAAATATAAGAAGGTGGTGCAGACCCCGACCCTCGGACCAATATCCACGCAGGATCATTCTAATTCTCTTATGATTCGAATTGACTCTTCAATTTCCCTTTGGGAAGTTCTCACACACACAAGAGTGTATCCATAGGTCCTTCCTGAAAAAAACCCACCCTGTCCAACTTAACTCCAGGCACGAGCCTTACACTTCGATATGACCATGACCTGGTCCTTGTGAAAGCACCTTTAGAAACTCGCATGTTTGCGGGTCGAAGACCCTCGACTTTTCTTCACCAAACATCGATACCTGACATGAGATGGGATATGGCTCCTCCTTGTTAGCACCCTCCATGTGTAACCATCGGCTAGAGCTAAGCGCTAACCTGAATCGCAACTCACGAGTTCGTGAGTTGAAGGGTTGAACTTTTGGGCCCTTCTTTTATGAAACTCTGAGACGCGAAAGTCAGAGAAGGTTTGACTCCTTCAACACTTCTCACAGCTCACAACTTCGTGAGTTGGTTTGTTGAGACTTTGTGCTCCTTTCTTATGAGAACCTAAAGCACGGAAAGTCAACATGGTGTTGACTCCTTTTCAAACGACATGTGTCCACCACCTATCACCACTTCTACCTCTCTTCAGGTATCTTATCGTCACGCCACCTATCAACCAAGCGGTTCCTACCAAGCGGGCGTGCTACGTGTTGCACGATCCCTCGCAACTTGCAAGATCCTGACTTCTGTAGTCAAAATTGATTCCTTCCAACGTTCGAAACCCCGATACGCGATATAGCAAAGAGGTTCTGATATGACGGTTTGTCCTACTTCTCGCTACTCGGGACTTCACAAAACCAAAGATATTTGGTATGTCCTCCAAACTTACAATCCCTGAATTCGCGATAATGAACCAACGTTTCAAACTGATCATGATCAATGATCCACATTGATTCCTAAAACCAAAGTGATGGGTTCGCCCAACTCCTAACCACCCTGCAGCTTCACTGGATCCTACGGTCCTCGCAACTTTGCGAGTTCTCCAATGAGAATTTTGACCGTTCGATTCCTTCCTCTGAATCTCTGGCCCAAATTGATTTGACGTTATTTCTCTGGGACTTAACTTCTGCATGATGATTCAACTCCTTGTATTCCTTTGAATGCTTCAAAGGCATTGACCCTCTTGAGATTTTACTTGTAAACTTAAGTCTCAAAAAGGACTCCTGCACACACTCCTTGTGGAAATATTTCAAATACCTCTGTGTATTTGATTATTTTGACTCTGTGCACTCTCGGCAATATCAGTCTTTTACTCTTCAACCTTAGTTGATAAATCAGCTTCAACTAGCCTACACACTCCTTGCATGGCTTCTGTGCTTCACCTGCACTTTTTCTGGAATGAGAACAATGGTATCCCTCTTGAGATTTCTGAGATAAAACTCAGAACCCTTGTCAACATACACCTTGCGGATGTTTCACTGCACTCCTTCCAGGAACTTCTCTTAAGAAGAGAAACAATTGAAACTCACTCTCTTTCTCTCTTAGACTTCATACATTCAACACAACATAGCATCACAACAAATGCATAACAGAGAAAATAAAACAACTATAAGCATACCATTCATCATATGTAAATAGTAAGCATCATAACACCATGAAAGTTGAGTCAAAGCTTCATATATTAACTCAATTTCTTTTGTACATGGGTTCTTCTCTACAACTCTCTTTCTTTGTTTTGCGCTAATGATACAATAATACAATAATACAAAAGCGAGGGTGTCTATCTCTGTTTTCCCTCCTCCGCTCGTAAAATTGTCTAGTCTATTAATTCAAAGCTATCTACTTTCATTTATTAGACTTAATGTCTACTACATCTGATAGATGAGAGAAAATCGCTCAAGATCTGTTTACAACATGTAAGTATGCTTCCTTTAACTACTACATTAATATCCTCTTCTCAATTTTTCAAAAACATTTCAAAATGTGTAAAATGTGTGTTGTGCTTTCCAACTGTCTTCTTCCTTTATGCTTGCTTGATTGGCTGCTTGCAATGCTCTTGCATCATACTCCCTCACTTGAAAATTTTCATGAAATCCTATTCATGAGCTCTTGCATGGTCTGTCCATGCTTCTGAATTTCTGCTTCATCTTCCCAATGGGCATCTTCAACTGGATGTCCCTTCCATTTGACCAAGTATTCAAAGTACTCTTTTCTCCTGGTCTTTCTACTAATCCTCTTGTCAATTATGCTTTCCATATGTGGCTTTTTAGTTATAGGAATTTGTTTGGTCCATCGAATTTCTTCTTGTCCATCTTATGCTCCTTCTTCTTCAGCTCTGTAAGGGTACAAATCCGCAACATTGAATATCAGTGAGATTTCGACCCCATCAGGTAATTAAATCTCATATGCATTTGCCCCAAATTTCTTTATGACCTTGCACGGTCCAATGTTTTTCATCTTCAGTTTATTATATGTTCCCCTTGGGAGCCTTTGTTTCCTCATATGTGCAAGAATCAGATCACCAACTTCAAATTGAAGTTCTCACCTGTGTTGATCTTCTCTATGCTTATATTCTTGACTTGAACTCTGCAATCACTCCTTAATTCAGATGTGAATCTCCTTCATTCCCTCTATGAAGTCTTTTGCACTAGCACTTCTGAATTCAGTTTGTTCCACATATTTCAATTCAGAAACTCCCCTTTGCTACATTCCATATACAATTTGGAATGGACTCTTCCCTATGCTTCTGTTGAGTGAGTCATTGTAAGCAAATTCTACCTGTGGAATAATGTGATCCCATTGAATGTGTTGTTCAGTCACTAAGCTCCTCAACAAATATCCCAAGCTCCTATTTACGACCTCTATTTGTCCATCCGTTTGAGGATGATATGTTGAGGTAAAAGACAAACTTGTCCCCAGCTTCTTCCATAAGGTCCTCTAGAAATGTCCCACGAACTTGGTATCCTGATCATACATGATACTCCTTGGCAAGTCGTGAAGTCTTTCAACTTCCTTGAAAAACAGGTTCGCAATATGAGTTGCGTCGCTGGTTTTCTGGCATGGTATGAAATGTGCCATCTTGGAAAATATGTCAACTACCATAAAGATTGAATCACATCCTCTTTGTGTCCTTGGAAGTCCCAATATGAAATCCATGCTCACTGCGTCCCATGGCCTTTTAGGTATGGGAAATGGTTGATATAAGCATGTGTTCTACCTTTTCCCTTTTGTGTGTTGACAAATTCTGCATATATCCACAAATTTCTTAACATCTATCCTCATCCTCGGCCCAAAATACGAGCCATTCAACTTTGAGAATGTTTTATCATGAGAAAAATGTCTGACCAATCCTCCACTGTGTTTTTCTTTCAGCAAATCCTCCCTCATGGAGAACTTTGGAATACATAGATGATTCCCCCTGAACAATAATCCATCATGGATCATGTATTCAGTCCATTGGCTTTTGTCTCTAAGAACTAGATTCTCAGATACCTCATATGCCTCCTTGAAATTTGGATCATCTCTGTACATTTCTTTGAGGTTATTAAAACCCAAAGTCTTGACTTTGAATTCCTACATAAGAAAACATTTCCTGCCAAAAGCATCAACAACTTTGTTAGCAGTTCCATAAATATGCTTAGTTACAAAAGTAAAATTCGGCATGAATTCAACCCATTTAGCATGCTTTTGGTTCAACTTCTCTTGTTGAGTCACAAATTGTAAAGCGTGATTATCACTGTACAAAACAAACTCTTTGGGAACCAGATAATGTCTCCATTTCTTCAGTGCTTGTATGACTACATAGAACTCTTTGTCATATGTGGAGTACTTAATCTTTGCTTCATTCATTTTCTCACTGAAATATGTGATCGGCCTATCGTCTTGTCTCAAGACCACTTCAATTGCAAATCCACTTGCATCACACTTGACTTGGAATGTCTTCCTAAAATCTAGCAAAACCAGAATGGGTTGTTCCGTAATCTTCTTCTTCAGCACATTGAAGCTCTTCTCTACTTCTTCTGTCCAGTGAAAATATTTATGTCTTTTCTTCACCATATCCATCATTGGTGCACTAATTCCACTGAAGTTTTGAATGAATTTCCTATAGAAACTTCCCAAACCATGGAAGCTTCAAACATCAAACACACTCTTCGGCGATGGCCAATTCTTAATTGCATCTACCTTTTTGGGATCCATCTTCAACTCATTCGCAGAGATAACAAAAACCAAATAAATAAGTTATGTCCTAATAAATGATGATTTCTTCATATTAATCAACAATTTATCTTGTTTTAATCTCCTCACAGCTAAATACTTTAAGTGCTCTACTTTTGTCTTGCTAAAAATTAATATACAATCAAGATATACAATGACAAATTTCCCTATGAAATCCTTTAGGACTTCGTTCATCAATCTCATGAAAGTACTGGGTGCATTCGTTAGGCCAAATTGTTGGTTGTGGAGCTTGATTATCTTCCCGATTTAGAGGTCTTTTACTTTCATCCATGTTTATACCCCATGAAGTATTTACACCCCAGAAGTATGTACACTCTTCCACGCGGGGGAATGCAGAGGGGAGGTACCCCCTCTACGGGGTCCGGGGGGCCTATCCCCCCCGGCTGGGGGGTCTGGGGGAAAGAGGGCCCCCAGCGGGGGTTCGGGGGTGAATCCCCCGAAGAAAAAATTGCCTTGTAAAAGTATATTGTAATTTCATTGTAAATCTAGACCGTTCATTATAAGGTCACAGATATAACGATAGAGATTATGTTAGGGTTTTTGCCCTAGAAGGAAACCCTCTTTTATGAGGGAAATGTATTGCGGCTATGTAGGTTGGCAAGTCTTGTATTCTAAGAGAGGAGACTATGAGAGAAAGAAGAGGAAGTTACAGCGGGTTTTGCTGTAGGTTGTATCCCTTCACTTTGTTGGACAATAATAAAGAAAGGACCTAGAAATTTCTCTGGTGGACGTATCCCACACTGGGTGAACCACGTAAATCTGTGTCTCTCTTGTATTTTGTATCTTTTCTATTTTATTTCCGCATTTGTTTTATTTTATTGCTCCGCGGTCCTATTTTTCTAACAACTAGTTGTTGGTGACGGAAGTCACTCCTGGATTGCTATCAGGAGTAGAGCCCGACGCCCATTAGTTTGTGTCACGATTGTTCATAGATGGGTGATCAAATGGAAGGAAACTCTAAACAGTAGTGTCCAACTCTGAAAACAGGCCAGGCATGCATGAGCAAGTGAGGTCTTGTGTAAACTTCAGACAGTGAGCTGTAGTAAAGGGTGAACAGGCGGAAGACTTATGGAGAAGAGTGCGAAGGTCTGTTATAAACAACAAGTTCCTAACAGACTGTAGAAGAAATCATCCAAACACAAGGTCTTCTTGCATTCGAATATAGAGCACCAGAAAATACAATCATGCCACGATAAATCATTTATCATAAAAGAAATGCAACGATTCGCATGACTCAGTCAATCACGAACTTCCTAGCATAAGATGAAAAACTTAGACGGGTAAAGAAGAACTGTCTGTCATAAAACAAGAAATCTCCTATACAAATACATAAGCTGGAAAATGAAATAACTGCTAAACATTACAATCGGGAGCTCTGATCGACCATCGATACCTCCAAAAAATGGCAAAAATGCCTACATATACTTGGGACTAACTCTGGTTCTCCAGGCGCGATCACATCGTGAATTCAATGCTTAACATTGCAGAGCTTCTCTATCAGGATGGGCTGTCAGTCTACCTCCATCAAATCTGCCCTCTGTTCCCCTGTCGTGCGCCTCTTTAATTCATCATGGCATGTGTCAGGGGGGTAGCTGGGCCCTTTGAATATTGAACTGGCGTGTGCAAGTTTATCTGGTGAGTTGGAGACTCGGCGTGGCTTTCCTGAATAGAACCGGTACCAGGGACCCTCCTGGGTCAATTTCAACTGAGACCTCCATACTTTTGCAATAAATGGGTGACGCGAGGGTTCACCCACCCTCTTTCTCCTTCTCTGCTAAGACGAAGTGGCTCTTTTGGATCCCCCGAGTGAAATCCTTGATGAAACCCCGATCTAGTCCACTGGTCTCTTTTCCTTTCCTCATGATCTACTAAACTTCACCGAGACCTTTCCCCAACTCTACATCGGGTTTCGGGGTTTCGTGATTCCCGTTGTCAAGAGTTCTTGACCCTTTGAACTCACAATCACTGATTCTCCGATGAGCGCGTGCATGGGTTAGCCCTCCTGGCTATACTATGTTCCATGTGACCACCTCTTATATGACCTCAGCTGAACCTCTGTCGGGGCTTCGGTGCTTTTGATGTCTCGATACACAAGTCCCTGGGACTTGCGATTCTCCGATTGCCGATGCGCCTTCCGTGCTAGCGCTCTGACTAGGCCCTGGTCCAAGTGACCATCACCATATGCCCTCGGCCATACACTCCATCGGAGTTTCACGGTTTGTGATGTCAATGATCCATCGCTCGTCGCAAAAACCTGCCACCTGTTTCCCATTATGGCCCTTAACTCCGTCGGGAAATCGCGTATCGGGATATCGCGATTCCCGCTGCCTTGTGCACGCGACTTTTAGTTCCCCGATCCCCGACTCTGCGGGATCTATCGACACGTGTCCCTGCTGACGGACAGTTCTTATCTGGTCGGGAAATCGCGGATCGCGGTTTTTGCCCGCTCGCTTGCTTGACTTGCTGCTACAAGATGGGATTATCATGCGATATGCTTAGGTGCTTCCGGTGCAAAATGCAGACCTGGGTACGCCTAATCCCGAGACAAGAAATATCACTAACATTAGGCTCCATGGGGGATAGAGTCGTCCCTGTGATGCTCTAAGAACTTATTCCGCAGCTTCAGTGCCTTGCTGTTGGGATATGGAGTCATGCTGAAAACATCCTGCTGCTGAAAATAAAGGCCGAAAAATAAAAGTAACAAAATAAAGCTACATTCTCAAAGGAGCTTATTTATACACAATCCTAAGCTAATAAAATATTTTACATGGGCTAGGTGAAAGAGAACTTCCACCATAGCCATCCAAGAAGCTTCCTGGATAGAAGCTCCTTCCTTCTGTCGATGATCACCAGCAGATGGTGTAA
>JZKD02S2050831.1:236418-248022 GCA_000966675.3 Picea glauca | reverse complement strand
TAGTACACCTTTGGCCAACCATTTCAAATTAACTAAGGAAATGTGTCCCAAGACACAGGAGGAGATAGAATACATGTCCAGGGTCCCATATTCATCAACAGTTGGCAGCTTGATGCATGTAATGGTTTGCACAAGACCAGATATTGCACGTGCAGTGGGAGTTGTGAGCAGGTATATGAACAATCCAGGTAAAGAACATTGGGAGGTAGTAAAGTGTATTCTCAAGTATTTGAGAGGTACTAATACACATGCATTGTGTTTTGGAGGTTCAGACACTTTTCTACAGGGATATGTTGATTCAGATATGGCAGGTGATAAAGACAGCAGGAGGAGCACCACATGGTATGTTTTTACTATAGGTGGAACAACATTAAGGTGGATTTTGAAACTGAAAAAGGTTGTTGCACTTTCAACAATAGAGGCAGAGTATGTTGCTGCTACAGAGGCTAGTAAAGAGATGATTTGGTTACAAAGGTTTATGGAGGAATTGGGAAAGAAGCAGGAGAATAGCAGGTTGTACTGTGACAGTTAGAGTGCCATTCACCTTTCAAAGAAATCAACCTTCCATTCGAAGAATAAGCATATACAGTTGAGGTACCACTTCATACGATCCACCTTGGAAGATGGACAATTGAAGCTAGAAAATATACACACTAGCCAGAATCCTGCAGACATGTTAACAACATGAGTAACCATGGAGAAACTGAGTTCCTGCTCAGTTTCAGTTTGTCTTCAATAATGAAGATGAATATGAGAAATTTTCCAGGTCTAAGAAGGTTCAGAGTCCAGCATATACAACAAGAGTGGATTTGTTGAGATTAGTTTCCAAGTGGGAGATTGTTGGTTGTGGAGCCTGATTATCTTCCTGATTTAGAGGTCTTTTACTTTCAGCCGTGTTTATACCCCATGAACTATTTACACCCCAGAATTATGTACACTCTTCCATGCAGGGGAGTGCAGAGGGGGGGTACCCTCTCTGCAGGGTCCGGGGGGGCTATCTCCCCAGTTGGGGGGTGTGGGGGCAAGTGGGCCCCCAACGGGGGTTCGGGGGCAAAGCCCCTGAAGAAAAAATTGCCTTGTAAAAGTATATTGTAATTTCATTGTAAATCTGGACCGTTCCTTATAAGGTCACAGATCTAATGATAGAGATTATGTTAGGGTTTTTTCCCTAGAAGGAAACCCTCTTTTATGAGGGAAATGTATTGCGGGTATGTAGGTTGGCAAGTATTGTATTCTGAGAGAGGAGACTGTGAGAGAAAGAAGAGGAAGTTACAACGGGTTTTGTTGTAGGTTGTATCCCTTCATTTTGCTGGATAATAATAAAGAAATGACCTAGCAATTTCTCTGGTGGATGTAGCCCACACTGGGTGAACCATGTAAATCTGTGTCTCTCTTGTATTGTGTATCTTATGTGTTTTATTTCCGCATTTGTTTTATTTTATTTCTCTGCGGTCCTATTTTTCTAACACAAATGGCATGACAAGCCATTCATATAGCCCCTTATTCATCTTGAATGTTGTCTTCCATTCATCACCTTATCTCATTTGGATCTAATGATACCCGCTTTTCAAATCAATCTTTGCAAAGAATCTTTCTCCACTCAAGAAATCCATCAAGTTGTCCATCCTTGGCAATGGAAATCTGTATCTGATGGTAATATTATTGATTTCCCTTGAGTCTGTACACATTCTCCATCCTCCATATTTTTCTGGGATGAGCACTATCGGAACAACACATGGACTCAATCTCTCTCGAATCAATCCTTTGTACATTAAATCCTGGACCTGTCTCTTAATTTCTTCATTTTCCTACGGCGTCAACTTGTACACAACTTTGTTTGGTAAGCTATCTCCAGGTATAAGGTTGATATGATGGCTTATACTTCTGATAGGTGGCAACGAATAAGGTAGTTTGTCCACTACTATATCAACAAACTCTTCCAACAACTCCTGTATTTCTTCTGGTAAATCATCTATCCTTGTACTGGTCACAACAATTATGGGCTTCCTAACCATAATAAATTGTGTGTCTTCCTTCTTCTTAACCTCATTAAGAAGTTCCTTCCCACTCATGAGAAGTACAGTGTTGTTCACCTCTGTTTTCACCTCTTGGTTCTTAATCGGCAACAACATGTGAGTCCTACCATTTTTCTCCAAGGTGTATGTGTTCTTTCTCCCATCATGAATCACATTTATGTCATATTGCCATGGCCTACCCAACAATAGATGACAAACATCCATGGGAATGACATCACATAATATTTCATCTTTATATCCTCCTATCTTAAATTCAATTAAACACTGTTTAGTGACATTTACCTGATGTCTTTTTTTTATCCATGAAACTCTCTATGGGCTTGGATGTAAGACAGTCTCCAGCTCCAACTTTTCTACCATCTCTATAGATACAATATTGTCTGTGCTACTTCTTTCCACTATGACTTTGCATACCCAATATTTAGTTTTGCAAGCAATCCAAAATAGACTATTTCTTTGGGTTGGGTTCTCTGCCTCCTTCTCTGGCTTCAAGATAACTTTCCTCATCATCAAATATCTTCTTCCTTCAGCGTATTCTTCCTCAACATTCCATCCTTGAGCTTCGACAATGTGAGTTTCACCACCATCTTTCTTCCTATATGGACACTCATAGGATTTATGTCTGATTTTCCTATAGACAAATCATTTCACTTCACCGCCTCTGCCTCTTCCTCTTCCTCTACCTCGAGGAAAAGTATTTCTATCATCATACTGTCCCCTCTGTGAGCTTCCACCTCTCTCAGTTTGAGTTTGAGGTTTCTTTCCCTCTTCTTTAGATTTCTGAGATCTGTCTTGGGCAATTGTTTTTCCTTTGACTTGACTTCTGCCTCGACCTCTTTGACCTTGCTTCCGACTCAACTTCTCTTCAGCCTTCAGAGCCATCTAATAAGCATATTCCATAGTCCAAATGGTCATCGTGCTCATCTCATATTGAATGTCATACCACAGACAATTCATGTATTTGGCAACTTTTTCATCATCGCTTTCCCGATGACCTACTCTGATGTTTATCTTGTATAACTCTTCAGTGTATTCCTTCATCGACATCAGTTTCTGTCTCAAATTTTGCATCCTCCGAAATAGAGTGATTTGGTAATCCTTGGGTATAAATTTGTCTTTCATCTTTGCAACCATTCTATCCCAGCTCTTGATTTTGTGCTTGCCCTTGCAGTGTTTGTCAGCATGCAATTCATCCCACCATAGTGTTGCATGCCCTTTAAGTCTACTAATAGCATGTTTGAATTTCTTGTCTTCCTCGACATCCTCATAGTCAAAGTATTTGTCTAGAGCTCTAATCCAGTCTAGAAGATCTTCAACATCCAAGTTTCCCTCATACATGGGAATCTCCATTTTTTCTCCGGCACCTATCCTAACAACAACCTTGAATAGGTGTTCGTATACAACACCTTTGACTGCTACTTTTTCTTCTTCGTTTCCAGCTTCATGTTCACTTTTATCTTCACTGATATCCCCAACGTCAACTATGTGCCTTTGTGTTGTTTCCATGGCATCAAGACTAGCACATAATTCACGCATTTCTCTCTCCACTGTTGGATCAAGCATTGGCATTAGCCTATCTCTTCTTCTCGGCGGCATGGTTGTAAAATTTTCCCTTGTTCTCTCTGCTAGAGAAAGCAAAGAACTTGTTCCGTGCTCTGATACAAAATGGTGCAGACCCTGATCCTCGGTCCAAGATCCATGCAGGATCGTTCTAATTATCCTCTGATTTGGATTGACTCTTCAATTTCCCTTTGGTAAATTCTCTCACACACAAGATTCTATCCATAGGTCCTTCCTAAAAAAACCCACCCTATCCAACTTAATTCTAGGCGTGAGCCTTACACTTCCATATGACCACTACCTGGTCCTTGCGCAATATCCTTTCACAACTTGCGTGTTCGCGGGTCAAAGACCCTCGACTTTTCTTCACCAAATGTCGATACCCGTGATGCGATGGGATATGGATCCTCCTTGTTAGTGCCCTCCATGCATAACCACTAGCTAGAGCTAAGAGATAACCTCACTCGCAACTCATGAGTTCACGAGTTGAAGGGTTGAACTTCCGGGCCCTTCTTTTATGAAACTCTTAGACGTGAAAGTCAGAGAAGGTTTGACTCCTTTAGCACTTCTCGTGTTTCACAACTTCGTGAGTTTGTTTGTTGAGCCTTTGTGCTCCTTTCTTACAAGAACTCGAAGCATGAAAATTCAACAGGGTTTTGACTCCCTTTTCAAATGACACATGTCCACCACCTGTCACCACTTCTGCCTCTGTCCAGGCATCTTATCGTCACACCACTTGTCAACCATGTGGTTCCTACCAAGTGGGCATGCCACATGTTGCACGAGCCCTCACAACTCACAAGATTGTGACTTCTATAGTCGAAACTAATTCCTTCCAACCTCCAAAACCTTGATATGTGATATAGAGAAGAGGTTTTGATCCGACAGTTTCTCCTACATATCACTACTCAGGACTTCACAAAACCAAAGATATTTGCTCTGTCCTCCAAACTTACAATCCCCAAATTTGTGATAATGATCCAATGCCTCAAACTAATCACGATCAATGGTCCACATTGATTCCTGAAACCAAAGTGATGGGTTCACCCAACTCCTAACCACCTTGTAGCTTCACTGGATCCTACGGTCCTCGTGACTTCGCGAGTTTTCCACTGAAAATTCTAACCATTCGATTCCTTCCTCTGAATATCTAGCCCAAATTGACTCAACATTCTTTCTCTGGGACTTAACTTCTACACAATGATTCAACTCCTCATCTTCCTTTTAATACTTCAAAGGTGTTGACCCTATTAATCTTTTACTTGTAAACTTAAGTCTCAAAATGGACTCCTGCATGCACTCCTTGTGGAAATCTTTCAAATACCTCTGTGTATTTGATTCTTTCGACTCTATGCACTCTCGACAACAACGGTCTTTCACTCTTCAACCTTAGTTGATAAATTCTAAGGCTTCAACTAGCCTGCACACTCCTTTCACGTCTTCTGTGGTTCACCTGCACTTTTGCTGGAATGAGAACAATGGTATCCCTCCTAATATTTCTGATATAAAACTCAGAACCCTTGTCAATGTACACCTCGCGGACGTTTCACTACACTCCTTGCAGGAACTTCTCTTAGGAAGAGAAAAAATTTAAACTCATTCTCTTTCTCTCTCAGACTTCATACATTCAACATGAAATCATACATTCAACACAGCATAGCATCACAACAAATGCATAAAAGAGAGAATAAAACAACTATAAGCATACCATTCAACATATGTAAACAATAAGCATCATAACACCATGAAAGTTGAGTCAAAGCTTCATATATTAACTCAGTTTCTTTTGTACATGGGTTCTTCTCTACAACTCTCTTCTTCTATTCTTTGCTAATGATACAATCATAAAATAATACAAAGGTGAGGGTGTCTATCTCCATTTTTCCTCCTACACTGCTAAAAATGTCTAATCTATTAATTCAAAGCTACCTACTTTCATTTGTTACAATTAATGTCTACCACATCTGACATATGAGAGAAAATCGCTCAAGATCTATTTACAACATGTAAGTATGCTTCCTTTAACTACTACATTAATATCCACTTCTCAATTTTTCAAAAATATTTCAAAACGTGTAAAATGTGTGCTGCGCTTTCCAGTTGTCTTCTACCTTCATGCTCGCTTGGCTGGCTACTTGCGATGCTCCTGCATCAGAAGGTTTGGAAAATATAACAAGAACATACAGAGGAAGATCAGATGAATAAAGGACACCCATAAATCATACTCTCAAGAATGGAAATAGTAGAAGATGAAGACAAATATATAGGGAAAAATAAAGATGTCATATATAGGAAGGTTTGGGGAAGAAATGGAAAACATAATAACATGTGAATAAAGACTAGGTCCTAGAGATCAAATGATTTTTAGTAGCATGAGAAAGAAAAGAAGAGTAGGAAAATAAATGACAGGTTCAGGAGATTGTACTTTCAAGAATTGTAGTGCAAGATCAATCCACATGAAGAAAGAAAGAAGTTAGAGTTTAGGGAGATGATGAGACTATAGACGAAGAGTAAGATTATTCTGCATCAGAGTGGGTATTTTTCTAAGCCATCTAGCTTGGAGACTCCTAGTAAATATGTATGCTGAGTAGGGGAATTTCATGCAGTAGATAATACAGTTCAAAGAAACATATTTTGAGCAATATGAAGTGCTTACAGAGGCAGATTCAGATCAATCAAATAGCATAAGTAAAAAGTAATTTTTAGGGTTATAACCCACACATAGGTAGAACAATATATTTGTATGTAATAATGGTCAATATTAATAAGGCCTTGCAATAAAATAGAATAATTCGAATGTAAGAAGACCTAATAGAGGCTTCCGTTTCTAGAAGGGTCTTCCTCTAGATGCTTCTTTTCATAGACATATTTAGTATAAATAGGATTCGAGGTTATACGAACCCTAGATTGGATATTATAGTAATAGATCTCTCCTTGAATGAGGTTGCCCCCTTGAAGAGGCCTGTGAACATTTATCTGAGAATCAAAGTGCTATTTGTGTTGTTATTCTTATATCATTTCAGTGTTATTGTGGTGATTGCTCTGGTTATATTGTTGTTATTCTACCATTTCTATCATTTTTTTTTAATCTGCATACTTTTTATATCTGGTATATCACAAGTGGTTTCAGAGCACTTTCCTCGACAAAAATTGTGGGTAAATGTTTTTTCAGGGTAGATACGTATTCTAGCTTCTTTAAGCCATAGACATATGTCATTACACGCATAAATCCGTAGTTGAGGGATTCATACACACAGGAAATACAAGTGGTTATTAAGCACACATCTGTTGGCCACCCTTGTAACCCCTATTGGTACCCCTTCGAGTGGTATCACATCAGACAACACCTATGTATAGATCGATCTAGATTACCTGAAGCCCTCTTTAGATAACATGATCAACTTCTTGACTTCTATAGTTCCACCGATAACATCACTTGGGAAGATACTCTCTAGTATCTAGGTAGTCACGTAGTACGACTAAGGGTATGGTATAGCCTCCTTAGTTAGTGCCCTGAGGCTAAGGGAACATTGTTTCTCTTTATATGACATTACATATGACTTGGCCAAAATCTGGTATGGTGTTCTCCATCTAGATCAAGAATGTTGCCAGTGGTGGCATAGATAAAAACTTCCCGTCAAGTGTATATTTCTTGGACAAAGTTTGTGGAAGAGCTTTATGAATGCTTTGAAATTGATGCCAACCATTTGGGCCATTTGACAAATTTGAAACAATCGTGAACAATGGAAGGCTTTATAGCTACCTTTGAGTGCCTAGCTTTTCGGACAGAGGGCATGTTTGATTCCTTTTTCCGAGAGTGTTTTATCAGTGGGCTCAAGGATGAGATTCAGACCCATGTCCTCATGGATCAGCCTCAGAGTTGGGTAGAGGCTACTAAAAGAGATAAATAAGCACAACAGGTTGTATCTTCTCAAAACTGAAAACCCTCCTTTATCCCTCGCCCTAAACCAATAAATCCCACTACTCCCTCCAATCAACTAAAGATCCAAAAATTGACTAGGGATGAAATGGTTGAACGCCAACTCAAAGGCCTTTGTTATAATTGTGATGATAAATATTTCCCGCGCCACAAGTGTAAGGAACAAAATATTTTTATGCCCATCTTCGAGGATATTTTGGAAGAGGATGTTGAAACTCCCCTTATGTTTGATTTTCCTGAAGCCACTGACAAAAATCCTCCCTCAGACCCTCCCGAAGAAGAACCAGTCATTTCCCTCAATGTTCTCACTGGCTTCTCCACTCCCCAAACCCTCAAGCTAATTAGTTACATCAAGCATCGGAAAGTCATCATTCTGTTTGATAGTGGTAGAACCCATAATTTTATTCATCGTTGCATTGCCCAAGAAACTCATTTCTACATCCATGCCATCAATAATTTCCAAATCATGATTGCCAATGGTGGCTCCATGAAATGTGGTGGGCGTTGTGAAAATGTGTGTCTCCAAATTGGTGAATACCACCTGAAATGTCATATTTTTTCTATCGACATGGGTGGTTGTGACATTGTGTTGGGTGCAGACTTGCTAAGGACTTTAGGTTCCTTTTTCTTGGATTTTAAGGAATTAACCATGTAATTTGACCAGGGGGGGCACCAATATAAGTTCCAAGGCATCACTATCGGTTCACATGAGATTATTAGTTACCATCGCATGGAAAATATGCTCAAAAAATGTCATTCTAGTGTTATTTCCCAAGTCCATGCCATACAAGCAAAAAATACACCCTCAGTGCTGCAAGACCTCTAAGCCATCCTTTCTAAACATCAAGTAGTGTTTTCCACTCCCCATGGACTCCCTCCTTCCTGTGGTGTTCATGATCACTCCATTCCCCTTGGACCCAAAAGCCTTCCTCCCAATATTCGTCTGTATCATCACCCCTT
Organism: Picea glauca; assembly: GCA_000966675.3. Lineage (NCBI taxonomy): Eukaryota > Viridiplantae > Streptophyta > Pinopsida > Pinales > Pinaceae > Picea > Picea glauca. The sequence continues at coordinate 239,526 of JZKD02S2050831.1, read as the reverse complement.
TTCCCAAAAAAATGTAATTGAGAAAATAACATAAGTACAAAGTAACATATTGAACAATTTAGAAAGCAATGTTCCCACATAGGTATCAGTTTGTAGTTGCACAGACAAAGGTTTATGATTATATTATATGTATTCATTCAGGAAGGGATATGTTTAGTACAGGTTGTTCCAGACATTCTTAGTTTGATGAGAAGATAGATCAAATTAGTGGACATATTGGATTTCATTTGATCAACATGAACATGCGATGATCAGTTGTAGTATATTCACGATAAGTCTTCAGAATAATATAGTGACAAATGCGTCAAAATTCTAGACAGTTGAGTAGAAGGGTTATGAACAATTCATGACATATGGACATATATGGATTTGTGGGATGCTTAGAAGGTGCAAGAAACATGAGTCATATGCATATTAGAATATTTACAATTGGAATTAGTTGAATCAGTTGGTCACAAGAAAGAAAGCAGTGAAAGACACAATAGAACATGGAAAGAGAAATCGTCAGCATAAGCTATATCATCAGAAGGACATTATTGAACAACATGGTCAAGTGAACATGACAAGTAAATGATGAAATCAAATTTTCAATGTTTTTTATATATATCAGTCAAATACATGAGGAAGCACCAATGGATAATAATTAGCACTGGAAGAGAGAAGAATTAACATTTCACAGGTATTTCTACATCTTGCATATTATCAGAGAGAGAGACCTGGAAAGGAAGATCAGTAGCATTCAGACAGGGGGAGACATACCCATAGGGGAAACTGATATTTTTCTCACAATTAGTTAGAGAAGGTACAGTATCAAGAGGATATATATCGACATGGGGAGTTAACCTTTGGTCAAAGATGAAGAGAAATAATAGAGAAATGAAGACAACGAGATAAAGCCCAAGGGGGGATACACATTTCCATTGATGTCAAAGGGGGAGAGATAGAAAAATTGATGAAGAGCGATGATCACAGGGGGAGCATGAGCATGATTGTTAGCATGTCTAAGTGTTTCCATCAATGCCAAAGCGGGATATTGTTGGATAGTTGGTTTTGAAATTTGATTGTCATTGATGTCAACCCTTGGAGAGTGATCTTAGAGATTGATGTAGACCCATAGAAATTGATCTCAAATATTGGAGAGGTCCATAGATGTTCGAAAGTTTATTAAAAATTTTATGATCAAGATTGATGGTGAGTCAGTTGAGTGCATTTGATGTAGTCTAGATGTCATCCCGGAGGTGTGGTTATGGGACCCAAAGTTGATTAAGGAATATGCACATGAAGGATATTGAAATTTTAGGTAAGACTATAATATATGGATAGTACACATCGTTCAGTTTCTAGTGATATGTGGAACACCACATGGTTACTCACGGTTAGGGAGATATGGCCTTGTAAAGTTGGAAGCCTCGAAGAGTGGTAAAAAAACCCCTAGTTGGTTACAAGTCTTGGTGAAAGGGTAAAGTGGTTGTAACAAGAAACCCCTGAAATAATCAAATATGTTACCTAGAATTAGTATATAAGCACTTCAAGGAGTCTCTCACAAGAAGATACACACACGTACAATTGAATATCTATCTAGTGGTTGTTATGGTTTAGTATTGTGATATTTTGGCAAGTTTGTGTTGAAATTTTTCTGATTTTACCAGGGAAGGTCGAAGGTGAAAGTATTGAGGTTTCAACAATCTTGAGTAACCCTATTTTATGAGGTATTCTGGAATTTTAAGTCAACATGGTGTGGATGTTCACAGGATATAGTGGAGGAAAGCGTGAATATTCACGGGTTGTAGAAGAGAAAGTCGCATATATGTAAAAGGACTTGTGAAAGGTTGTGAATGAATGTTGTTACCAGGTTGCTGAGGACTGTGGAAGAGTTATAGGTCATTTTACAGTACAACAGGTCATCTACATGATTAGAGGTAATTATTAAGGGTTATGGTTATGGTTATGGTGTTATGGTACATGCATGGTGATGATAGTATGCGATATGGTACATCTTGATGATGTTAAGATACATTGATTAGCAGAATTATAGGATATCTTGGTGTATGGTTTGGTTACATGTTATGGTGCATACTTGAGGCTTGGTATATCATTTTATGGGGGTGTATCTTTGTGATATTAAGGAGCATGCTCGAGGCATGTGTTTGTGATATTTGGTTTATGACTTGAGGAACATCATTGGATGCATGGTATATGTTGGTTGAGGTATACTTGGTAAGTTACATTGTTGGTTCAAATATTGGTTTATTGGTATATGGTGTATGGCATGATATGGTATACAATTAATACATGGTATGGTGTTGATGTACATGGTTGAGGTACATGGTTGAGGTGCTTGGTTGAAGCATAGTTTCGTACAAGTGTTGGTGCATGGTTGATGCACTTGTTGGGGTACAAATTTGATTCTTGGTATGGTACAGGTTGATGGTTTGGTATATGATTTGGTACATGGTTAATACGCATACCCTATGATGGTATGTTCATGATCTTAGTACATGCATGTTAGAGGCATTTGTTGGTGGTGTTGGACATCCAGTTGAGAGGTTTTCTTGGTGTATGATCCATGTGAGAGGATCTGGTTGAGTATCAGTGACATTGACAGGTTGGACAGGTTGATTAGTGGCAGGTTGGAAAGGTTGATCAGTGACAGGTTGGATAGGTTGATGTGTTAGGTTGGATATAGTGACAACTTGACAGTGACAGGATGGAGCATTATAATTAGGTGGTTGTAGCTACCTTCCAGTTGGAGCCGGATAAGCCATGGGGTTGTATCGTCCTTCTGGTTGGAGCCAGAGAATTCAAGGAGTTGTAGATTTCTTTGGGTTTAATATTGAGAATAGGGGATTGGAGCCTCCTTCTAGTTGCAGCTAGAGAATTTGGAAGTTGGTGTTTCCTATAAATGAATTATTGATATATATATATAAGAAAACATTTTGTGGTTTTCGCCCATTTGAGTTTCCATGTAAATACTGGTGTATTGTGTTCTTGATGTGATGTTGATGTGATGTTGCTTATCTTTACATGCTTATGATATATATATGAATGCATACATACATATATATATATATATATATATATATATATATATATATATATATATATATA
>JZKD02S2050831.1:208156-229516 GCA_000966675.3 Picea glauca | reverse complement strand
ATAAATAAATAATTATTAATTGATTATTATTTAATTCTTTTTAATAATTTATTAATAAAATTGTTACATATATTTATTATTATTATTTTTAATAAATTATTTAATTAATAATAATCCTAACTAAAAAATTAATAATTTTATTTTAAATAAAAATTTAGTAATTACTAAATAATATTTAATTATTATATTTAAAATGTATAAATGTGTTCATGGTTGTGGCCATGCATGTCGTGGTTGATATACGCCGATCGGCGCCATTAATTAAAAAAAAATGGAAAATGGCTCCGATCAGCGTATATCAACCACTTTTTACTTAATGTGGTTGTTGCTAGTTTATTGACTAACAAGGAGTTAAAAAAATACTATTTTTGTTATATTAAAAACTATTTTTTTTAAAGTTGTTATGTTGAATATTAAAACTGATATAAAATTTTCAAGTCAAAGAAAAACTAATATGAAAATCCATGCTAACTGATTGCTATATACTACCTTCAGGCAATACAATAAGAATATCTATCACAATGTGCGGAAATATAGGTTTTATTTTTACTAGACCCTCTCAAAGGTGCCGGATTATAACAAAGGTTTTTGTGGTGACTACTTTTTTTTTTGCATTGATAAAAAATTTTGTGTGGTTTTTCAAAGTTAAATTTTTTGGGGAGATATATAATTTTTCTTCTTGTGTTTTTTTTTTTTTTGTAAGTAAGATGTAAGATTATATTAAAATCCTTCGAAAGTCTGAAACATAGGTCCAAAATATAACTAGGTTCAGGCTACAGTTGCTGGACTGCCCCAACATGGGGAAACCAGTCCAACTAGCCCGGCCAGTTCCTTGAGTTGACGAGTCTAGACTTAAACCAGCAGCAAAAGAAGGAACATTGTTTATCTTATCAGGTCTAGAAACTAAGTAAACAGACATACACTAATATTAGACAGTTGGCTTGTAGCTAGGCCAGGTGGTAGAGAGGTCGTCTGGCCAGGGCTCTTCCTCGATGCACGTAACGCCATAGTCCCATTGCTCACCAGCTTCGTTGGTGCATGCAGGGTCCTTGCTGTCGTCCTTGCGCTCCTCCTGCTTCCATCCTGCTGCCTCTGGAGTCTGCGTGTTGGCCTGTGCCGCTTCTGTAGTGGCCTTGGGGTTCTCTGTGGGACTGATGTCTCCCGGGGCAGAGAATAAGGCCTCGTGCATAGAAGAGAGAATGAACATGAAACTGGCCACCTTCCCCTCTATTGCTTGGAAGCGATATTGTAAATCCGCTATCTCTTGCCGAAGCTCAAATACCAAATCCTGCAAGATAGCCAGGCTCTCTGCGAACTGCACTCTGTCAATGCTCTCGGGGAAACAAGGACCTGCCCGCTTGGGTGAACTTTGAGGAGAAAGGTGATCTCCCAGGTTGTTCGGAGGGTCGTCGGGAGGCCTTGAGCTGGAAGGAAGCGTTGATGGGTTGTGGGAAAGGCGCAAAATTGAAATAGGTGTGCGCGAGATGATAGCCATGGAACTAAGCTGCGGGGCACGCAGTGAGGCAAGGATGGACTTGGCATGCTGTGGAGGGGATGAATCGTCGGAAGTGGAATCAGAGGGTGTGATCGAAGGTCTCCATGGCTTCCAAGGGGAGCCTTGCTTTGGTCTGCCCCACGGTCGAGGTCGAGTCATGGCGAGCTTTGTGCAGCGGACCGAGAGAACGAGAAGCACTTGCTGAAGTGAACAGACTAGGGACGCGTTGCACCAACGAAAGGTAACAGGGGTAGACCTTTGCTGCAGAGGGAAGGGCACTGCAGCCTGCATACAGAGGTGAATGCCAAACAATATGAGCGACGCCATTCAAATTCGCGGCGAGGAGGAAAGGACTGGTGCGTTAATGCGCCCTCGCATCCAATTAACACGCCGTTAAACGCTGGGTGGGTTGATGGGTTGCGGCACAAGCCCATCACATGGCCCCATGCCACGCCGTCCACCGCTCTCGTGCAAATCTTGCCACATCGGCCGCTCTGACACCCCATCAATGGTTTTCTTATTGTGTTTTGATTAGCCTTTCAAAACAACATTTTATTGCCGGACCTTGAATAAGAAATTTAAGTATGCTTAGCAAATGGTTGGAATGGTTGCATGTATGAGTCTCAAAGTTATGAGACCATCACGTTTTATGAAGCTTGCTACAATGTCAACTAACAATTGGTGACATTTAAAGTTGTGGGTTAGACAAGATGTATATACATTTTCTATAATATATATCTGTGTGTGTGTGTGTGTGTGTTTGTTTATCAAATTTACTATGATGATAAATTTTGAAGGGATTTATTTGTAGTGCTTGACATGAGTCTATGTGATAGATTTCATTGATTACAAGGAGGTTTAATTGAATTCATTTGTTCTAATTAATTTCTCAATTCTTTGGGTTTGATCATGATATATTATTCTTTAATACATGAAAGTGAGGTTGTACAAAAAGTTATGGGTGTTGTGGTTGGCGACTTGTAGAAATCTATGAGAGTGGGTAATAAGTCATGTGCATATAGTATCTTGTTTACAACTAGTTGGCTTTCATATTAATATATGTATTTTAGACAAATGCAATTAGTTTCCATAGATGTTGTTTGATAGAGTTTGTTTTGTGCATAGTGCTATAAGATCTATTGTGTTGTTGGTTTTTCCATAAGCAAGTCAAGTCAGACAAAGGCTATTATAGAGACTATGTAGGATAAAAACAATCAAAGGTGAATAGGGAGAGAAGGTGTTTTGTTTTAAGGTTGTGTCTTTGTTTGATAGTTTATGTGGTTTTTGTTTGATAGATTTTTTTTGTGCATAGTGAAGATATTTTTTTTTTGTTGTTGGTTTTTCCAGAAGCAGTTCAAGTGGGTTGGGGGATGTTACAAAGACTGTGTGATCCTAAAGAAATCAAAGGTGAGAAGGGAGAGAAGGTGTGTGTTTTTTATGTTGTATCATTCACATTTTTTTGGGGGGTTGCTTAATGTGTTTATGTAGCATGTCATATGATATGGTTTAGCAAGATGGAGTTGTTCTAGTTTTGCAGGTGATGGGAGTGGCAAGTTCAAAGATTTTTAATTTTGGGGTCGTGGAAATTTGTGTGAGAGTGTAATTAATCCTTTCCATGGTATGCTACATGCCAGGGAAAATTAAGTCCTCATTCTTATTTTACGTTTCCCTGTTGTGGGATTGTATTTTTCATACTCTTTTGGAGTTGATTGATGCTATGGATATAGTGCAGGTATAAATTTAGGGAACCGTGCATTATTCTGGATGTCTTGTAGAGAAATGTTATTTTAGGTTGGATGCATTTTCATATGGTGTTGGAGATTTTTTGGTTGGTTCATTGCATTGTGTTCCATTTGTTATTTTTTGGGGGGTAGGGGGGTTTTATTATAGTATAAGAAGGTATAGTTCAAAAGGATGGGGATTTTTTCATTTTGTCTAGAGGCTTTTGCTATGAACATATGACAACACTCATTGCGGCTATGTTTTGCGCATCTTGGCATTGAAAGAAGAGTATCGCTAACATAGCCAATACTGTATATTTTCAATGCTTATGTAGATAATTCAGGTTAGTTATGTTGGTGTGGTCTCGTGCATTCAAACAACAAATTGTGATAGGGGATGTAATTTGGATCATATCCCAACAATTTTTAATAGGTTGATTTTGTCATATTTGAAAGCAAAGGGAAGAAATTTAGAGCTTGTGTGCTATGTGAGAGGAATACTTCTACAGAGGGCGAAGATATGGATATTGAGAAAACTTCTTCCAACCTCAAAAGTGGGAAAGTAAAAAGGATTTTGACTAGAAATTATTCAAAGGAAAATAGATCACAGACCTGGGATTACCCCAAATCCAAGAGAAGGATGTCAATCTGCTAACATGTCTTTTACACATATTTTGGATACCTTTCGAATAATAATATCCATAAGAAAAAACCATTGAGAAGTCCACAAATAAGAAAAACATTTGCTTAGCACTACTTCTAGATGTGTGGAGTTTTCTCCTAAATAAGAGAAAATCAATTAATCATAAATCACTGATCTACGTTGAAAATTACGTCGCTTGTCATAATCACAGATCCAAAACTATTGGAAATGAAAAAGTGCATATGTGTAGTAATACAGGAGGGTGACCTGTGCAGGTTCTTTGCAAAAGGATTAAAAACATACCATCTTAAGTATACCAGGTATAGTTTTGCGAGGTGCATGATGATTCAAAATATACTAAGCAAATGCTTGCTCTATTACGAGTCATGTGTAGGATTCTATAATTTTGACCCTTGAGCTGAGAATTCATGCCAGTTATGTCCTAGAATTGGTAGAGGTGGTTACATAAACACTTGTGCAATTTGTAGAGTGATATCATCAACACTTCCACATAGACACTATTTTACCTATCAAATGATACATCATCATTAGAAGAATTGTATGGTTTGATAAGAAGTCTTCTGGAATCCAGTTGTTGAATGTCTCCTTTATATTATTATAGGTTGGTCACTTTGATGTTTGTGGACTCTGGTTCTCATGTTCCATTTTTTCATTCCTTTAACTTGACAATCAGACTTTGTTCTTGTTTTGACTAGGTCGTTGATCTCTAATTTTAATGGCCATTTGATTCCTGTTTCAATTGGTTCACCATCTTCTTTGACTAAAACTGTTCTAAATTCTGATAAACTTTCTGAATTGAGTGAGAGTTCACCCATTTCTTGTCTACCCAAATGGGCTTCCAGGACAATTAAAGTTGTTGGTCCTAATGTAGGTGATGTCAGTGGACCTTAAACTGAGTTGGGTTTAGATATTTTAGCTTGTTGGAGATTTATTTGAGTTGGGTTTGTATTACTTATCCAAATGTATGTTTATTTGAGGTGCGTTTGGATTATTTATCATCTTGGAGTTTTATTTTAGTGGATTTACAATAGTTAATAGTTTCATTTCATGTATGGAGGATTTTCAATATTCATTTTTGCAATGTTTGACAATGTCGAGACTTTCGTTTGGGTTTAGCTTGATTTTGTTTCCACATTTATTGGTTCTCTCTAGATAGGAGTTTCTACTATATATTATGTTCTTCTTTGGACATAGTCCACAAGTAAATGTAAAATCCATTTTACTCATAAACTCCATGTCCAATCCTACCTAGTTAGTCACCATTTCCTAGTAAAAAAAGTAAAATTCATTAAAATTTCCAGTCCCACCTAGTTACTCACCACTTTTCAAATTTGTAATTTACTTTTAGTTTTCATTTTATTAATATGGCTACGAATTTAAATATAGTTGCAAATTTATTTATGTCTGTGTTTTTTATCATATGTCTATGTTTTCTTGGGCGATTTACACAGCCCTACACAACATTCACTTCACGATTTTGGAGCGATTTACCCAACTTTCACATAGCATTTTATCTAATAGACAACTACTTATTTACAATATTTATATGACAACGATATATCCAAAATATAGTAACTCTTGTTAGAGAGAGATTATATTTATGACAATGATTATTTAGACAACTACTTATTTACATTATTTATGTGACAAGGATATATCCAAAATACAATAACTCTTCTTAGAGAGCGAATATATGTAGACAATGATTTTTAGTATGTCAATAGCATGTTGACAAAATATTGAATAGTGATTGAATTGGATTGGCACTTGAATGGAGTGGCATTGGCATGGATTGATAGCAAACATTAATGGACAAAATTATTATTATGGGACAACAATCTCAATCTGGATGGACGTTATGAATGGTTATCAATAAAATATTGCTAAACAGTGATTCATGGTTAATTATAATATAATATTGTTGACAGTGAATCATTATTAATGGATACTAATATAAAATTTTGTTCGACAGGAAATCCTTGATATACAACGATATGAGTTAGACAAAGTTCTCATCTCTAGACATCATTTAATAATGGATAGTGTTAATGATTGTTGACAAAAATATTAATAGAGAGGGTTATTATGTTATATGGGGATTTATTAATAGGAATCTATTGATTGTCTGACAATGAATTTATCTGTTGTTTAGACAACGAATTTATCGTTGATAGCATATTGTTAGATAGAAATTGTTAGTTTTCATATTGTTTTTAGTTAGCAATGTTAGTTAACATATTGTTAGCTAGCACATTGTTAGCTAAGACATTGTTGTTAGTTGGAATATTTTCATTAGATAGCGATATTGCTAGTTAGCATAGTGAGGTTAGATAGCATAATGATTTATGGACAACCATTTTAAACTGACTCATAAGATGAGGTGGAATTTCTCTTTAATCCAAAAAGAAAATCCCTTGAATTCATGTTCTTAATATAATGCTTTAGTTTCTTTATGATGGTAAACACTAATTTGGCATAGCAAATGTAAGTGCTAATTTCTTGTATCACATATGAGTAACCTAGATTTCAAATAACGTTATACCAGATGGAGAATTAAAATAGAATATCCGTGCACACAAATTTCTAGATATCATTCAATTATTATGTTTTACAGTGTGGGAGACTTCCTAAAAATGGGCCTCATAAGAAAACAAGAAATCCTTCAGTTAGTTGTGCAATTTAATTTGAGTGATGTCACCTTTCGTCTTGTCGACCTGTTGCTTGGGTTCTTGGGTATAGTCTTTGTGTATTTATTGGCAGATAATTTGGTTTCCTAGTGTGAGGGATTTAGTGTGGGTTAAAGGTCTAGATATGTTATGTTGTGCCATGGTTACTGTCCGACTATCAAGTAAAATTAATGCTTATAAATGAGACAATAAATTATCAATCCGGGAGGTTCGTAAATTTACGAGGTGTAAGCATGAGAAATGCAGGGCAAGAGTATACTAGCCTATGCTAATGCTTGAAAGAAACCGTTAAACTATTGTCATTGAATGAGTAACTAATCTAAATTAAGAAACTAATCTATGAAAGCATGTAAAAATTAAATCTAGCCTAATCTAACATTCAAAAGGAAACTCACTTAACTTGAAATGAAATAGTTAAAATATCTACCCTAGTTCTCCTTCCTATATTATGTAGAAGACTCAAAGTGAATCTACGAAATCAAATTCAACTTAATCTAACTATGAAATCAACTAAATATAAATTCAAAGGCATCAAATGCAAACTTAATCTATGAAAACAGGAAAGTGCATAAATGAAATCTAGTTTAAATAAACATGAAATTATTGAAAAGTATCTATAAAAAACACACAACAAATAAAAAGTAAAGACAGATGAAAAACAAATGTGAGCTCACATAAACAATCTAATCTATCAACTCATAACAAGAAAATGAAAATCACTATCTTAGAATCAAAGATCTATGAATCAAAGCTCCAATCTTTTGTTCTCTATTTCTAGAGAGAGCCCTCCTCCCAAATGAGGAGAGAATTCTTTTATTTATACATAAATGAAGATAAGAGACTCATAATTACAGATCCACTTTTCTCTCAATCTATCCCTTCAAATCTCCACAAATATCTTGGATAAGATATTCTATCTCCATGATCTTCTCCTTGAAGTGAGCTTGAATGATTATGTCCACATCTTCAAAGAAGATAAAATTCGAATTTGAAGCTAGGTGGTGATTTTTGACTTTGTGAAAATCTTCAAATATAATTGTAGTCATCACAAAACTCATCCAACTTTGAGATATAATGAAAATATGTTAATTTTCTAATATTTAGTCACAAATTCTCTTAAAAATACTCAAAATAAATAGTTTGGAAAATGGAAATGTAAACCCATATGTTTTTATGAAAGTGATGATAATTATGGTTTTATGGAAGAATGAAATGGAAATAAAGGCGACAAATGGTATATGAAAAATGAATAAAGTGTCATATTTTTGTGACCCAACATTCCCCCCAACTGAATTTGTTGCATGTCCTCATGCAACTTTGCATGAATTCTCTTTAGGCTTTTGGTATCTTAGCTATGGATTTACATGATTATGATGTGTGATAATAAATCATTTCATGATGATATACATGAGTGGCAACTAATATTTCGTATGGCTGGTTCTTGTGTAACAACCATCAATATGACAAATGTCAGTTCTTGTGTTAACAACATTTGTTCGTTTTACTTATTTTCTTGCTGCAAGTCATAATATTAGAAAGATGCATGTACTGGAAATGATAAGTTATCAATGCATTTAGAAAGTCCTTTTTTTCTTCATATTTGAATCATGCCAGTATATATAGCAATATTTTTTGAATCAAAATGCAACGAGACATAGTTTGGGAAGACACATGTTGGTAATTGGAAAATGAGATGATGAATATGTAAATGGAATTATGAAATGAATATCCCTCCTCCCCCCAACTGAAGATGTGGTATGTGTAGGAAAAGGAGAAGACTAAGGTAAGGAAATTTTCCAAATTTATCTATTTTTAACACTTAAGGAATTGCATGATTAAATATTAGAAAAGAACAACCTCCACTTACCCAGAAATTTGATGAACTATGCAATAGGAATGTGGCTGATGCTGCTGCTGAAAAATATGAAGTGAAAGTGGAAATGTGAGAGTCTCATATGGCTAAAAATAATGCTGGCTAGTACTGAACAAGTGTTGAAAGAGTGCTGAAACAAATTGGTGCAAAATTAGTACATAACGAGTACAAAACAAAATCTGAAAATTCTGAAATTCTGAAATGAAAAACAATAACTGCAGTGAAGGCATATCAAGCAAGGTGAAAGATGAGCCATCTGTCAAGATTCAAGCTCTGTACACCCCTGACCCTTTCTTCTTTCTATTAGCAAAAATCATATCATATGCAATAGCTTCAAAGCTCTTACCCATGGTACAAATCTTTATTGTGTGAATAAATTTTGTTGAAGTCAAACACAAAAAGAAATCATTGGATTACCGTCCATTAATGTATGTTATTAACCAATGCGAGAAGACCCACCATTGATGTCAATGGGTATCAAGGTACCTACAATACACTCTATTCCATGTGAATAAAGGTGTTGAAGTTGATTATATATAGAGTCCACTAGTCAAGAGGCATTAATGAATCCTCATGCTAGTGGCAATAAAGCTTGCCATTAAGGCATGCAATTGTCAAGGTACTTAAATATTCTCTAGTCCCTATTCCAGATAAGGTGCTAAAGTCAATGGAAAGGAATTTGTTGAAAGGTGGACCTTAATGTATTCCACATCATTCAACGTGAGTGCAAAACAAAAATATTTGCAGGATATAATTTGGTGGAACAGTAAATACTTACTAGTGGATTTTTCGAGCCCTAGTTAGTTTATGCTCGTTGCTTTTTCACTTTTTAAGAGTTTGAAAAATGGCTAAAATAAGACTCGATATGAGGAAAAAGATAAGTGCATCTTAGGCAAAATATATTTGACTTAGAAAAGTAAGCATGCAGAATGGCATAAGGTACTGGCGATGGATAGAAAAGTGTTAAGCCGACTATATAGAAAGTGGAAAAATGGGCTTAAACATGATTTTAACTGAGGAGCTTTGAAAAATTTATGTTCTCTTCTCGAAAATTTATGTGATTTCGAAAATCACTTCTGCATGCAATATGATCGTCTTGAAACTGTAAAGTGTTAGTTTATGTTTCTACAATAAACTTGTGAGAGCATTGAAAAAGATAACTTGCAGAAAAACACATATTTAAACAAATCAAATGCAAAACAAAGTGAAATGCATTTTTACCTGAGAATAGTAACGCATCTTAAACACTTTTGGTCAAAACCTATTTTTTAATGACTTGCACAAACAAGTTAGTGTAAATCATGTTTTAAATCATGAAATATTTGGTTTTGAGAATATTTCAAAGTTTATTGGCAACAATTTTTAATTTTAATGTGTTTTCATTTATTTACCTAATTTTTATTTTTATTATTTTTTTAATTAATTAATTTTTTTTCATAAAAAAAAATGTTTTATTGTTTTTGAATTTCCAAGTTTAATTTATTTAAAAAAACTATTTTTTTTATTACTATTAATTAAACTTGTCTAAACAAAAGAAACAAATAAATGTTTTTTCTTTAAGTACCTTTTCTTTAATAACACAATTACCTAAAAGCCACCAAATCCAATCATTTGCCATTAGCCAGTGCATTCAATATCATAGGTGCATGCATGAATCTATTTAAGGATCCTCATCATACTAACGAAGCCCCTCGAGCTCAACAACATGCTCCAAAGTGCCCAACAACTTTTCGTGTTTATAGATTTTAATTTCCTTGATATGAGAATGAAAACCCCCAATACTCATAAAAGACATTAAAGTGACTAAAATGAAAATAGAAATAAATCTACCCTTATTGAGTACAATGTATGGTCTAAATGTGAATTTTTTTTTCCAGTGCAGATCATAAGTAGCATATAAAAGAGCAGTTTGAGCCAAAGGCATCCAAAATCTCTCTACATGTTCAAAAATGACCTCTGGGTCAGGAGTAAAACACGTTCATAGGAATTTGCATGCCCACTTCTCTTAATCATTGGGCCAGGCTTATTTGCAAGCTTAGCAAGCATAGCTTCTATAGCATTAGGATCAACATATGACTTGTATGTAGTTTCTAGAGTTTGGATAGTGACAACTGTGTCCATTTTATGAGATGAAAATTCTTTATGCTCATCCTGCCAATTTTTGCACATGGCAATGATTTTATCAAAGTCTGTATGTAGCACTGACAGTTTGCTTATTGTTAGTGATACCATCTAGCTATACCAACAATCCCACCGAGCCATTGATCCAAGTAGTACAAGAGCGTTCACCTTCCTGCACACAAGAAGCGAAGAGCCTTCTTCTAAGTTTCCATTGTAGCGCGTGTTGGATCCATCATGTCAAGTAAATGCACACCTTATAAACAGCATGTACAACGGCTTGCTGGTGTTGGTTTGGGCTGCATAAGATAAATTTGTTAGAGGTAATAATGCATATAAATCTATCAATATTCAAGTCTATACCTAACTTTTGGGCAATCGGATAGTTGTTTCCAGTGATGCCTATGGTGGTTACCTTTTTTAGTGTGCGCACTTAGTTTCTTGGTATCGATTTGACACTAGGAGAATATATTTTTCTCGGGGAGAAGATATCTCAGGGCCTTGATGCGACAGTGTAGGGTGGTGATGAGAGAGAGGTTTAGAAGTATCCACCAATCGACATTCAGTTATCTGGATGGCGGTGGATTGCGGTGATATGGCTAGGTAGAAATAAATCTCTGTTGAAGATTAGAAGCATCCAAAACTGCCATGAGGAGGGTGAGTAATCTCCATCATTCAGCTAAGATATACACAACCTCGCAACTACTGTGCATTTCTTCAGGCCATTCATAGGATCACTGGGGTGGTCTAGAAATAATGTGATTTGCTTAATGATTCTAACTTGGAGAATCTATTGTTGGGTATTTTCACAATCAAAACCGCCATAAAAAGGTTTATCATCTCCTTCGACTACGCAACTACCATGGAGTTAAAAATCATTCCCTTCTCTCGGCTCCATTTCTTGTCTTCAGAAAAATCATGGCATTTTCCTATCATGCTTCGGTTTGATGCAGAAAGATTATTTGTGCAAAGAAAATGGAATGGACAAAAAATATTTTTATTTTTATTTTTATTATGTTATTTCATTTTTTGTTGCTTTTAACTTGATTTTTCGATGTGAAGTTTGGTTTTCAGGTGTAGGTCCAAGAATGAACGTGCAACTGGAATTGCAAAATACATGTGCACCTAATTAGTGTTTCCTTTTTTGTGTTTTTGTGTTTTGTTTATTTTTATTTTTATTTTTTTAGTTTTGATGAATTTTTTATGCTTTTTATGTTTTGCAGGTTTTTGCATGAGAAAAAAAGTTGGAAGCCTAGAGGAGATGGAATGTACACAAAAATAAAATGGAAATAATGGGATGTACAGGAAACCAGGTTGCATATTTTTTCTATTTGTGTTTTTAATTTTAATTTATTTGTTTCTTAAATTGTTTTTGCAGGTTTTGATTAAAGGGTGAAAAAGTATTTCTTAATTTTCTAAAAAACAAATATTTTTGATCCATGCGATCACACTAACTGCAAAGGAGAGCACACTTATTGAAAGAAAAAAAAATAAAACTGATATGTTTTATTCCTTTGAACCTACCTACTCTACTTCTAATTGGAAGCTAGAAATTGATTAAGTGTAGTCAAAGATCCAATGTAACCATAAGCGCAACAGTAATAAGAATATGTTTAGTGTGAATTTTGCAATTGACCATCGAAAGTATATATAACTATGCAAAATTAACTGTTGAGACTGTAATTTAACAAAACAAAAATAAAAACTAAATGGATCTAACCTAGTACCTGCTTGAAACCATCATTCAATAATTCTTTCGTAGGCATAGTTTTCACTTCTCAGATCATGTCGCAATTTCTCATTATCCTCCTCGATCTCCTACTCGCATGATTTTTCTTCATCAGATGTACAGAGTTCCTTGTATGTTGTTTCGTCGTTTGCCTCTAGAGGAGTAATTAAGTTTTCGGCTGTTGTCAAGATCTCCTCTTCCAGAGAAGAGGAGATCCCAACTTTTGCTAGGATCTGAGTGAGTTGTTCCAAGCTTAAACTCATTGTTAAACCATATCAAAAAAGGAGATTGATTAATCATCAAAGATTTAAAACTAAGAAATTAAAACTATTTGTAAAAATAAAACATGCCAAACTTGAACTCCTTGTGTTACTGAGACCCTGCTATCACCAGGTTATTTGTTCACACACTTAGCTCATAAAAAATAAAAAATAAATTTGTATAAATAAAAACACACTTTTGCATAAAATCAAATCAATTTCACAAAACTGGAAAATAAAATCTAACTCTAACCCTTTTAGTACCTCCCCGACAATGATGCCAAAATTGTCAAGTAAAAATTAAGGCTTATAAATGCGACAATAAATTATCAATCCAGGAGGTTCATAAACTTACGAGGTGTAAGCACGAGAAATGAAAGGCAAGAGTATACTAGCCTATGCTAATGCTTGAAAGAAACCATTAAACTATTGTCATTGAATGAGTAACTAATCTAAATTAAGCAACTAATCTATGAAAGAATGTAAAAATTAAATCTAGCCTAATCTAACATTCAAAAGGAAACTCACTTAACTTGAAATGAAACAGTTAAACTATATACCCTAGTTCTCCTTCCTATATTATGTAGGAGACTCAAAGTGAGTCTACAAAATCAAATTCAACTTAATCTAACTATGAAAGAAACTAAATATAAATTCAAAGGCATCAAATGCAAAATTAATCTAGGAAAACAAGAAAGTGCATAAATGAAATCTAGTTGAAATAAACATGAAATTATTGAAAAGTATCTATAACAAACACACAACAAATAACAAGTAAAGACAGATGAAAAACATATGTGAGCTCACATAAACAATCTAATCTATCAACTCATAAAAAAACAATGAAAATCACTATCTTAGAATCAAATCTCTATGAATCAAAGTTCCAATCTTCTATTCTCTATTTCTAGAGAGAGCCCTCCTCCCAAATGAGGAGAGAATCCTCTTATTTATACATAAATGAAGATAAGAGATTCATAATTACAGATCCACTTTTCTCTCAACCTATCCCTTCGAATCCTCCACAAATATCTTGGATAAGATATTCTATCTCCATGATCTTCTCCTTGAAGTGAGCTTGAATGATTATCTCCACATCATCAAAGAAGATAAAATTCGAATTTGAAGCTAGGTGGTGATTTTTGACTCTGTGAAAATCTTCAAATATGCCTATAGTCATCACAAAACTCATCCAACTTTGAGATATAATGAAAATATGTTAATTTTCTAATAGTTAGTCACAAATTCTCTTAAAAATACTCAAAATAAATAATTTGGAAAATGGAAATGTAAACCCATATGTTTTTATGAAAGTGATGATAATTATGGTTTTATGGAAGAATGAAATGGAAATAAAGGGGACAAATGCTATATGAAAGATGAATAAAGTGTCATATTTTTGCGACTCAACACACGCCTATTGCCTTATGACGACATGATTCCCGATGAGGGGATCGTTGTGCACCATGATGGATATATGAAAATGATAACCTGGTCGGAGTCTTTCTCTTCCCAATGTGGGTATGTTTTCATTGTAATTGATGTTGGTACTTGGTTCTGTAACACCTCAATGCGTCTGGTTTTTCACATCATGGAGGTTTATAGTTACTGGTCGTCAAAGCCATTGTGTTGGGTTTGTTGATGTTGTCCTTTAGTTTGTAGGCATTGTCTTTCTTGTATCGGGCGGGTAGTCATTTTTATTTGTCTATTGAATATCTCATGTTTCGTCTAGTTGCCTGATATGCTAGTATGTTGAGTCGTTGTTTTTTGTTTCCTGAATGCGGAAGTTGTGTTCATCATCAAGTGGTGTTGATTGATTATTGTCATTTATTTCCTTCCTACTTAAACAAACAAAACAAAAAAAATTCACTTGCTTTCCGTCGTTTGTAGTCATAACAATTGGGGTCGTTACATATGGTATCAGAGAGCAGGTTGACCTGTGACTTGGGATCACTATAGATTTCGTTGATTTGATTTTTGATTATAAGGTTGCTAATTAATTTGATTTGTATTTGTGTAGGTAATCATGGTTAGAAGACGTCGCAGAGGCATAAGACGAGGTTCTAGGGGAGGAGGCATGACACCCCTAGTAGAATCCACACCTGAGGGGTCTAACCCCTAGGGAGACGAACAGGTTTTCGATAAGGAATAGATAGTTGTGGGTGATGTGGTTGGGCTAATGAGGTATTTTCAACAAATTTATGAGGCACCGATCAACTGTTTGGAGAGAGATGAGGCCAGGGCATTGAAACCCCCCGAGGCTCTACCATGTGCTTCAGTCGGTACTGGTAGCAATCACTGCGAACTCTAAAAGGTCAAATTTCTTGAGTTCTTTGGTGCCCTGGACAACGCAGGCGCTAAGGCATGGTTGGAGAATAGGGAAATGTTCTTTCACTTCATGACTATACCTCTAACATGAAGGTCCACATGGAGGTCTTTCAACTGAAGGGAAGCGCTCTTCTATGGTGGAAGATGCTCCTACCACAATTGAACATGGTCGTCAAAGACATGACATGGGAATTGTTCAAGGAACGGTTCTGAGATAGGTATCTATGAGAGAAATTCATTGAGCTTCAGCTCAACGGGTTCAACACTTTGCAACAAGGGGGTCATACGGTGCCCATTTTATGGATTTTCTTTGGTATGCTCCACACCTGAATACCGAGAAACTTAAGGTCAACAGGTTCTTGTTTGGCATTAATGTCAGCCTTGGTGCAAATGTTAGGATTTTGATGCCTCAGACCTTGCATGATGTTGTCCAGAAGGCCATCATAGTAGAGGATGAGCTTATCAATGAGGTTCAGAGCAAGACTCCAGTGAGACTAGTTTGGTAGTAGTCATCTAGTGTGTAGCAACATTAGACACTAGGTAGAAACTCACTAGTATATTGTGGCTTCAATAGAGGATCCACTTTCACTACACCTCGATGACTAGTACCTCAGAAACAAACTCCTTACCAAGGATGACAACACCAACAACAACGTCGATCGCAACAACAATAGTTTAGGTCTGTTTAGGAGAATAGACCAGAGTTCCAGGTCAGTGGGCCATCGACTTCTACTTTGGGTGTAATGACCCTGCTTAAATAAACATATAGGATTATTAATTATAATTAATTTAATAATCTAACTGTCCCAAAATATTAGCTAAACAATAATTATTTCTTAAAATAACATTTACTAATTAATTAATATTAATTAATTATTCATGATTGTCAATGATTAATTTAAGTATTAATTAACTCATTAATTAATAAGGTAAAGAAATAAAAGGAGGATAATAAACTATATTGTTAAATTAAGTTACGTATCCAACAAGGGATAACATATTAACTACAAGAGGATAAAATAATAAAGGAGGGATAAGGGGCATTAACGACGAAAGGATAAGAAGGTAATAAATGGGTTAGGTAGGGAGTAAATGAGGGCGAATTTGGTGAAGGAGGAATATGGAGGGGAAGGAGGTTTATGGGAGGTCATTCGACAGGAGAAGGGAGATTGATTTTGGGGGCTCTGGATTTGCAGAGAGAGGTGGAGTTTTGGGAGTGGGATTGTATCAGTCAGGCACTGGGGTTGCTAAAGGTTTTGGGCACGGGGGCCAAGAAGTTACCTAGTTGGCAGGGAGGAACTAGGTTTTGGGTAGTGTTTTGCAGCAGCGGTCAAGGAGGAAAGCGGTGGACAAACGAAGGATTATTAGCATCAGACTTAGGTATTTATTTAAAATTATTCATTGTTGTATGATGTTAAAAAAAAATGTTATTCATTGTAAAATTTAAGTTACGGAAGTTACTATTATGAAGATTATTATGATGTTATGAAATTATTGTCTTAATTTATTTAGTTTATGAAATAAATTGATGTAAAATATATTTGGCCCCTTACATTTGGTATCAGGGCTTAGGCTCGAATGCTAGGGCCAAAAATGGCCACCATGTTTGTGTAAACTACTCTAAACAAATAGTAAAGTGATTGCATAGAATGATATTGATACATACATTTTCAAGGTCATGAATATATATATATATAGTCCATGAAGGCCAATTGGAAATACTAAATTGAACAGCCTTTCATAGGAATG
Organism: Picea glauca; assembly: GCA_000966675.3. Taxonomy (NCBI): domain Eukaryota; kingdom Viridiplantae; phylum Streptophyta; class Pinopsida; order Pinales; family Pinaceae; genus Picea; species Picea glauca. The sequence continues at coordinate 212,892 of JZKD02S2050831.1, read as the reverse complement.
CATAACAATTCATCGGAAAAAAAAGAGACAAAATATGTTTCTTGAATGTGTCTGTAATAATTCTAAATAAATTGAAAAACATAAGCATGAATCTACTTGAAAGGAGGGCTGCGCAAAATTTCTTATTTAGAAAAGGAACTAAGAGAGCTTACCTAGAATAAAATCTATGAAGCTTGAGCATAAAATAAACTTAAATCGAGATAGAAAGAGAATCAATTAATTTAATGTTGCGGTGAGCATGGATCATAAAATTAGGAGTTTATATATCTTTGTTTGCAATAATGTCGAGAAAAAAAGATGAAGCAACACAAGTAGTGGCTGATCGAATCAAGGTTGTTGCACTAAGTGCTTCCAAAGGTCTCAACCATGCTCAGGCTGAATGAGCATTGGCTGCAGCAACAAGGAATGTGAATTCTTATGGCCAAAAGGAAGAAGGGCCCAGTCGATGGCAGGAGCGGAAAGAAGCGAAGTCGCAGATGTATTTGATCAGTACTGAGAAGGCTGTGAAATTGGAGGTTAGGAAAGATTTGAAACCCACACCTTCATCTAGAGGTTCGGCTCAGGAATGCCAGAAATGTTTTCAGTCTGGCCATTTGAATTACAAGTGCAAGAACAAGAGAGTTTACATGTCTCGTGCCTCTCGAACACAACAACTCAAAAATCAAAAGATGAAGATGAGAATTTCAGTTCCGTATGAGCTGGACAACCCTGACAATCCTCAAAATGCATTGGGATTGCAACCTAGTCTGTCTGATCGATTATCCCCTCTGAAGCTTGACAATAAGAGAAAAATTACAGTTTACAGGAATAACCACGAAATCGTTTCCCTAGAAATTAAATATTCTCAAACAATTTAGGTTTCAACTATTAATGAGACACTTTTTCCAATCATCTAAAGTTACCACCAAAAAATCGATTAATCTTAATAATATCGGCAACACAATTTACACAAAGCATGTAAGACCAATTTCTTAGAACCGGACATTAAATTTTCTCAATATTTTGAGCAAAAAAAAAAAACTTATAAATAAAACAAAAATTAATAAATCATGTATTTATCGGCAGAAAGAGTTGAGAGGGAGAAATTGTCAGCTAAAATACACAAACTTTTTTCTAACATACAACCATAAACGCTCAAGAGAAATTCATTCCAACATTAAAAAAAAAAATACAATTGTTCATGCAAAATTATTCAAAGAAACCGTAGAGAATACAGAGAGAACGATTACTCTACAACTACAGTTTGTGCTCTCTCCTTGCAAATTCTCACTCAGTTGTGAATGGAGTTTCATTGGAATATAATGATATTGAAATGAAATTTGTGAGTCTTTTTCACACTGGTACGCATGCTCTTCATTACCTGGCTGGCTAAACATGGCTGAGTAAAAGGGGTTTAAAAGCAGTGGGCGTTTTAAGAATAAAAGGGTTCTCAACATGTATTTCGATTTGTTGAAAATATATTGCTCTCAGAGGCTTTTAAAAACTCAAAAACATAGATATAAAACCTATGACATGAGTCTGTAGATGAAAGAGTTGATGCCACCACAAAACTGAAGAAACCAGGCCTTTCAGATTTTTCTTTTAGAAATTGTAAAATGGAGGAGAACATACCATAACAACACGATGGGCATGGATTGGAGGCCCGTTTTTGGGAACAAGCTCCACGTCTGGATGCAATTCTTCATGGAACACCATGACTAATGCTTCTAAAAATCTGTATTTCTCAAGAAGGGCATCGTCCAGCTCTTTCAACTCTTTCAACTGGTTGAAGGCCTATGTAAACCCCTTCTGAGAAATCCCCTTTGATTTATGTTGTTCTTCCTCAATTGGGTTGTCCAGCTTGTTTGTGAGAGTCAAAATTCACTTCGCTCCCTCATAATAGCTTGCACATATGGTGTTCCTCAGAGGTCTGAAAATTTTTACTATGGAACTGCACAGACAACAATCCATGACCAACCAAAGCTTGAAGAAAATGGATGCCAATGGAAGTGAACAGAATGAATGGGAGGAGTGCCCATGTTACAGAATGTAAGAGCATTGCGAGGGAGCCGAGCATTTGCGAAGGAGCCGAACAACGAGCCTGTTGAGAAGGAGGCGGACTAACACGTGAAGCGCATGCAAAATGCATGTAGCTGGGTAAGTCCATTTTAATTTAATTATTTAGCAAATAATTGTATTTATTACTCTTTTCTTTACGATATCAATTTCAAAAAAAATATATAATAAATAAATAATATAGAGAAATAAATATTAATAAACTAATAAATTATAAATTTAGGAAATCAATAAGAGAATGAGATTTATTTTGATGAGTGTTTAGATAAAAATAAAAATAAATAATTAACCTAGTGTCGATATTAAAGTTAAATTTATTTTTGTTACCACAATTATTAAAGTTAATTATCGATATTAAAGTTAACACAATTATTGTTGTGGTTACCACAATTAAATCATTATTGTTACCACAACAATAACAATAACTATTGTGGAGACAATTATTGTGGAGTTAATTACCGATATTAAAGTTAAAGTGATTATCAAAATTCAAATTAAAGATTCAATTAAAGTTTAATTAGTAAGTAAAGTTAATTAGTTTAATTAAGGTAAAATAAAGTTAAACTATATTAAAAAGCTAATTAAAATGTTAGAGGGTCAATGAGTTTTAAACCCGCGATCACCCACTACCTAAGCCTTAAGGAACAACCAAACACTAACGCACCATGTATGTGCCTTGAAAAAAATGTATGCATGATTGATTAAGGCGATTGAAGCTTAGGATTAAGTTTAGTCTAGATTATTAGTTTTGAATAAACTAGCACAGTCGCAAAGTGGTTGGACGCTGGTTAACGCTGAAAGGTACATAACGATGGTGGATGCCGAAACGTGGCTGGCAGTTGTGGACAATTATTTAGATGCCACAGTTTGATCCTAATTAATCATTTAAACGTGGTAATTATATAACCTTACAACATTTTTTTATGTGATTAGGTAAATGCTAAAAATAAAAGTAAGTAAATATGTTAACGGATGCTTTGATAAATGAAAGAAAGTTATGAACAATAAATCTGACCCATTTGACTTTGGAGGACGAATAAGAATATGCCAGCATCTTCAATGCATAGCCATCAGATCAGGGTTTAAGGTTAAATAAGATTTAAAGATCATTAATTGTGCCTATTGTCAATAGGTGTATGCATATTGGCGTAAATTAATAAACATAAGGTCGGAAGTCACTTTAATCAAGTTGTATGCGAAAAGTTAAAATGGCTTAGACTAGGACAAGTTGGAAGGAGGCGACATATGTACTAGGAGAGTAAGCATAGGAAGTGGCGAGTGAGGCGCAAGTCTAACATAGCTACAGGGCAAGGGAACATATAGTTCTTTTCATAGGGACGAAGAAATCAAGATTAGATGCTTAATCCTAACCCTAACCTAGCCAATCCCCTAATGGAGTAATGTCTGTTTATAGACAAGTAAAGAAAACATATGCCTAACCCTATTTCTAAGTTTAAAATAGCACCAATTTGAAACGTCCTTGAACTCAGCCTGACAACTTTGGGGTGATGCAGGTTAAAGCATACAGGATGGTCAGGACTCGAAGGAGTCGAGGCAGGGGAGCGTCATCGCAAGCACCGCCAACACCGCCAGTGCCACCACCACCATCGCTCGAACTAGCCCTCATACTGCGCTCGTTGGAAGCCATTAACGAGACTTTAAAGGGGTGACAACCGGCAAGGACTGAAGTGGAACCCCCACCGTCTAGAATGGGTAATCTAGAAGTGTCAATGGATTCAGGGGGAGGACCTCCACCTGAAGACATCACGTGAGAATTGCAGAAGATCAAACTTTCAAAGTTTTCCGAGGGTCATGCCAGTGAACGCACAGAAGCATGGTTGGAAGGCATGACAAGGTGTTTTTCCTTAAGGGACTATGCGTCCAACTCAAAGGAAAAGATTTCCATTTTTCAGTTAAGAGACATCGCCTTGAACTGGTGGGGAAACCTCGAAAGATAATTGCACCTTACCCCAGACACAATATCTTGGGAACTTTTCGAGGAAAGGTTCTGAAGGAAATATCTACCAGCATACTACAAGGAACAACAGGTAGGGGCATTTCATGCCCTAGTACAGGGAAACAGAACTGTAGAAGAATATGAGATCAGGTTTATGGAACTGGTCAAATATGTGTCATATATGGATAACGACCAATGACAGGCAGAGCGCTTTGTTATGGATTGAACCCTAAGATAAGAGCTATGGTGCGGATGTGGAAACCGTCGTCAGTAGCGAAGGCAGTGGAAAATGCCCGTTATGCAGAAGAACACATGAACTTGACCGGGGTACAAGACCGACATTTCCGCATCGCCCTGGATTCGTAGGAAAGACCCCGAGGAATTTTACTAGGGGAGGGGGCTCAAGGCCACCCCCATATGGTAACAAAGTCACGCAAAGGACAGTAGCTGCAGGGATTTCAATGGCAGCGAGTGCAGCATCCCGTTCATCGACGATGCAGATAGGTCCACGACCATCTCAAGGAACAACGAGTAGGGGCAGGAGTTCCAGGGGAAGGAACTCATTTTAGAGAAGGAAAGGCATTGATGGGGAGAGCAAGTAGAAACCACCAAATTTACGCAGTAGTTAATAACCGCCAGGCCAAAACATCAATCCACGGTGGTGGAGTCATAAGGTACACTAAATCATATCAATGTCAAGATTTTGTTTGATTCTGGTGTGACA